>JAGFPH010009649.1:0-22606 GCA_018207615.1 Philaenus spumarius | reverse complement strand
TGGTAAAACCTTTTTAATAAAATTGTTGCTTGCAAGCATAAGAAAAATAGGAAAATTTCCATAGCTGTTGCTTCATCTGGAATAGCAGCTACTTTACTGGATGGGGGAAGACAGCTCACTCTGCATTCAAGTTAACTCTTAACTTTAACGACACTGAAACCCCACTGTGCAATATCTCCAAACAGAGTGATGCAGCCCATGTGCTTCGAGAATCTAAATTGATAGTTTGGGATGAGTTTACTATGGCTCATAAGAGAGGGTTCAAGGCTCTGGACATGACTCTCCAAGATATTCGGAACAGCAAATGCCTGATGGGTGGGGTAACTTTGTTACTGGCCGGGGACTTTAGACAGACAATGCCTGTTGTGACTCGAGGTACAAGTGCCGATGAAGTTAAAGCATGTATTAAGTCTTCTTATCTATGGTCCAGTGTACAAGTTTTATCATTACGAGTCAATATGAGAGTACACCTTCTAAATGACCCGAAAGTAGAGGGGTTCTCACAACTACTTTTAGACATAAGAGATGGAATGATACAGGAGATGGAGGATGGTAGGATAAAGATTCCAGAAAGTCTAAGTGAAGTTGTCAAATATTTAAAATCGTTAACTGTCAAATATATCCAAAAATCTTTGCAATACATATTCAATATGAATCTTGGCTTAGGGAAAGATCCATCCTTACCCCTAAGAACGAATCTGCAACAAATATTAATGAATCTTTATTGGGCCAACTTCCAGCTGAGATTGTAAGATATCAGTCAGTCGATTCTGTGGTGGAAGTAGAAGACGCTGTTCACTATCCTGTAGAGTTCTTACACACTCTTAACCCACCAGGGATTCCTCCACACAACCTTTGTCTTAAAGTTGGAGCTCCAATTATACTGAGGAATCTTGCTCCTCCTAAAATGTGTAATGGCACCAGGCTGCAGGTCAAGACCTAGCATAAGAATTTGATTGAGGCTACTATATTTACTATATTTACATGGGTGAAACAGTCTTCATACCTCGAACTCCTTTGATCCCGTCAGATTATCATTTTCTGTTTAAAAGACTGCAGTTTCCTGTCAAACTTTGCTTTGCTATGACCGTGAACAAAGCCCAAGGTCAGTCTTTGAAAGTAACTGGTGTGGATTTAAGGAATGACTGTTTCTCTCATGGTCAACTGTACGTCGCATGTTCTCGAGTAAGCTCTCCTGATAATTAGGTTTCTGCAAGTCGTAATGTTGTTGTTTACAAATTTATGAACCTTGTCAGCCCGGTTTTACATTAGTTGTTAAAATGGCTGTAATTGTTTATTGAGGCCAATTTAAATTTAGGCAAATAACAGTATTACAGCTTCACTGGAGCTGAGGGTTGACATGTTTTACTAGATTTCCAATATCTAGACTTTGGAGTTGTTAACTTTGGATTGAATGGTTTATTTAAAAAAATTTAAGTATCGACTACTAATGTTATTTTCCCTGAACAATTCTTTTTGATATAATATTTAACTTATATAATATTAACATCTATATTATCATGCTATATTATTAACTTTACATAGTTAAATGAATTACTATTTGTATAAATTTCGGTTTTGTAATTAAATATAAGTCCATAGATAAAGTCTTACGCTTAATTATTAAAACATACAGAGTTATGATTTTTTTAAGATATTTATTTAATTCTGTGATATATATATAAAATAAGAAAAATAAGAATAACTTCAAAATAATGGATAAAGTAAAATAACAACTCAAAACTTAACTCTAAAAAAATAACACATTAACACATAATAGTTTCCATTGGGGAATAAAATATTCTGCAACATCTATTGCTAGACCATTTTGATGTTGCTGAAGTAAATCATAATTACCTTATAAAACAAAGCGTAAACAAGTGGGTTATTGGAGCAGTTAAATATACTATTTAAAATCACGATTATGTTCAAAACATACAAACAGTGAGAGAAAATTAAGACACATTTATAAACCGGAAGCTAAAAAACTTAAAAACGAAGGAAAAAGTTTAGGAGTAATTATATGAAAAGTTATATACAACAAAGGTTTAACTATAATGATATATACAAGTTTTTATACAATACAAGGTTAATATAAATTATAAACAATATAGGTAAAAGCACCGTTCTCTGGGGTACCCCATATTTTATTTTTCTTATACTCTGAATACGAACACCCTTTTCTCTGCCTATAAAGTAACTGGAGAAAATTATAGGCGGCAACTCTAATTCCACAATTTGATAATATTTTAAAGAGACAACATTATTATGATCAACGCAGTCAAAAGCTTTAGTTATGTCTAAACACAAATTACTCACACATTTCCCTTTATCTAAAGTTATAGAATACATAATGTCACTTTAACCCCTTCCCACTTTAACCAATTTCATTATTTTCGTTACTGAAATAAGTTAACAAAACTTTTTAATATATTTTGTGTTGCATAACCGGAAATTTAATTTACACATAACTGATCCTCTGTGACTTTTGGGGGCTTTCCAATTTTATATGTAAATGTAGGTCATGTAATACACCATTGTGCAGCTTACAAGAGAAACAGAGTGGCTCAAGATAGAGCTTATTATCTTGCTTCTTTTGAAAGTAATGGACAATCAAAGTTATGGAAAATTATAGTGTTATTATACTGATTACTGGTATACTGGGAAAAGAACATTACCATAATGTTATTTACATTTTTTTGAATCTAGTGATAAAAAAAATTTACGAAATATAACCGTTTTTAAAAACATAGTACCCTCAACAGCATACTTTTAATAATATTATCAAATTAATAACCTGCTTACGAAAATTTATTTCAACGAAAGAAGCTAGAGTATTTTGTATTTTGTAAGTTTTGTGAGTAAGTAAAATCTGGTACGATGGTTTTTTATTAGAATAAATGTTTATAAATATAGATTAAAAATACACATTAAATGTCCCAACAATCCTTGTTTTCGTGTAACATATATATTTCGCAGTTTTCCTGATGGCATCTTCAGGGTGACATGTAACACAAAACAATAACAACACTGATATGACATAAAATTGTTAACATATTAGTTTTGTACATTTGTATACGTCTTATTATAACAATTTTCTTCAAGTACCCAAGTAGCCTATTGTACCGTCTGGTTGATTGTACTTGGCTCTTACTTGATTATTTAATGTATACTTTTATTGTTATTGAATACGAAGAAGAGATTTATTTTAATTACGTCTAAGTGATAAGTAAAAACAAAAAATTATTGATTAGTAGTATGGGAAAATTTAATATAGTACAAAATGGCGGTACAAGATAGGACAACATAAATTTCTACTCTAAATACAAAAAATATTAAGGTTTAGTAAATTGTTCAAATGCAATAGCTATACTTTTCTATTATATTGGTTACTAGCTGACACGTACGGCGTTGCCCGTGGTGGTTAGTATTTTCAGTCTTTTTAACGTAATTGTAATCTTTTAAAGTGTTCAGTTAGTGAGTGGTATTTGGCTTTTATATAATTATATAGATCTTAAATAATAAAAGCACTATTTTCATAATAATAAAAGATCTGAAATTATGATTTTAGTAACTTTGATCCCCCCAAACCCCTCCTAAAATTTTGAAATTATTCATACCCTTTCTTAGAGAGCGCCTAAGGCCCTAGAGGAAGCTACATACCAAATTTCATTCCAATCCGTTCGGGCGTAATTTGAGGATGAGCAAAAACGCATTGAAAACGCAAGGAAAAATGCAAAAACGCCTATTTCTGGCGTAATTTTGGGAGAATCTCAAACATTTTTTAACAGACTACTTTTAGGCCTTAAACGAACCTAAGTACCAAATTTCAACATTTTCTGCCAATTAGTTCTCGAAAAAGCTGAGAAAACGAAAAAAAATCGCTAGAAAAACGCGAATATTGGGCGAATCTTTGGGATGTTTTCAAAATCCGTTCTTAGTGCAGCGTCTAAAGGTCCAACTGAACATGCATGCCAAATTTTAACTCATTTGGTTCAGTAGATTTTTAGTTCTACTGATGAATGAATGAGTGCCATTTCGCTTTTATATAGATAGATAAGCAAACTTTGTTTATGAATATAACAACGCAATAGCTGTGTAGGAGTGGGATATGTTCTAATGAATTGGAAACAACAATTTATTGCAAAGGGATTTTGAGCACACTGTGTTTATTTTACCACACTTTTATGTGCATTTTTATATAGGTTCTTTAAGAAAGATATTAAAATTATAAAATTTTTTTCGGTGGTGGTAACTTTTGTAGAAAGCTAAGACAAATTCCTATATAAGTTAACACCAATCATTTTGTACAAATATCGATGTACAAATATCAATCATATTTAAGTATTACTATTTTTGAGCAAATGGTTATTTTGTAACCCTAAATAAACCTGAAGTAGGTAAACACACAATTTTCTATGGGTACCACTACACATTTAGGTAGAGCATTATGTTCTGCGGCTTTACGATTACTTAGGCTACCAAAATAATATCAAAAGAATTGATTCATTTAAATTTCAACATGTAAAGATTAATTTAAAATCTATTTTAAAGGTTAATAGATTTTCGAATCAACTCAAAATTTTTAAGGGTAATACTGGCACTATAAACATTCACACTGTTTTCATCAACATGTTTGTACAGTCAAAGCAAAAAAAAATCTTAATTAAGAAATGTAAAGAATGAAATAAAAGTACCGGAAATGCCTTCTATCTAGGTTGGTATAATTTCTAAATAAAAACAATTATTTGAAATTTAATGTTTTCAAAAACACTAGAGTTTTGGTTGAAACTAATTGGCATTAAAGTTTTTACAATAAAAGTTGTTAATGAAGGCAATGGTATATTGTTTTTAAATTTTGGTTTTTAATAAAATCAAGTTATACAAATGATTTTAGTGTCGTAATATTGTTACTAATACAATAACGAATTTGTTTTACAACAGTAGTTGTTACAACGGCTATAACTGTTTACTGTTGTCAATTTAAACTTAGGCCTATATTAGGGGAATGTTATTCAATAGAAAAAAGATATTAATCCAGTAGTTTAGTCAATATTTAGTGGAACTATGATTCTTTATCTATAATCCTTACCGAGAAAGGTTCCAACATATTATATATATATATATTATGTTATAATATGCTATAACCACCAATTAATAAATCCTAAGACAAAGCAAGCTGAATATTATTATGATAATATGTCAAGAACAAATGACTTTACGCTTATCTCTTATGATTCATGAAAAGGAATCCACTAACGGTTTGCTCACCTCTTTTTCTGAAGTATAAGATCCCGAATGAGAGCGTGTGTGTGTGTGTGTATGCGATTTTCCCAAAACCCACTTTGCCGAATCCCGTAGATTGTAACAACTACCGCGCCGGTCAAACGACGAGCAGAGCCTTCGGCTGGAGTTCTCCTGTTACCTGATGTCGGTTACTGCAGGCAGCAAAGTCATCCATACAATCCACACTTCTTCGACGGACGATCACTACACAACGCCGGCGGACTCTTTCTTCCTGTATCCCGTAGTCCGACTGTCGGTCGGGCAGCGGGTAGCGATTTCTTCAAGCACTAATTCAATGCATTATCTGTTTCAGTCAGCTCTTCACTTCAGAACTCGAGTCGGGCCTTCATCGTAGCTCCGTGTTCCCTCTGCCAGTGATGTTTAGGTATGGGCCAAGCTGATCTGCTGCCGGCCCGGTCTCGGGGAATGATTTTCTCACGTTTCTTCTTCTGTTTCAGACCGACTTCTTCACTCGTTCTTGGGATCGTGCCTTCATCGGAGCTCCGGGACCCCCAGTATGCCAGTGATGTTTTAGGCATGGATCTGGGATTCCGTTGATGGCTGGTCTTGAGTAGAGACATCTTCAGGCCGCCACCACCATACCATTAACTGATGATTTTGTTATGTTTCAGATTGACTCTTACAGTCATTAGGGACATTCCATAGACGCTGTTACAACTCCCCTATGAGCAGTTTGGGGAGATGAGGATGGTTTAGTGGGTCCGCGAGGTAGCGGATCGAGTCCCACAGTACCTCTGCATAAGAGCATTCCATCCTCTAAAAAAAACGTCTGGAACCGTGGGTTCCTTTGAATCACAGACCTCCTCTTTTGGTGCAGGTACTGCCAGTCTTGTTTATATATTTCACACTAACTGGCTACCTTCCATAAATTGTCTTGTATTGTGAAAATTATATTAAATAGGTAATTGAGAATGATTTCTTTTATATCTACAATTTTCAATTATTTAGTCCTAGTCGTTATTTTAATTTTATAAATATTCCTAACATTTCTAATAGTCTATTATCAAAGATACACAAGACGGGAGGGTTAAATTGTTGTACTTGTTGGCAAATACCTAGACTTTCTAAACTCTGGCTTGGTTTCTAAATTTAATGTTTTACTCGTTTTATTGTAAATATTAAACATAATTTTCAAATAAACTGATTTAAATCTACGCAGTATTCTGAACATGATTCTGAAAACACTTACAAATGAAAACTCTAAAAATAAATAGTAAATAAGAGAAAGACTGGATGGAGGCGTTTAAGCAATCAGTTTTTATTTTCAAACGAAAATTAAAGAAATATTATTGATAGATGATTCGTAAATCTGTTAAAACATTTGATTACATTTTAATAGATTTATTAAAAAATAAAGTAATAATAGTGAGTAATTTGGTGCAGGGCCTAGCAGTGGCGGCTGGTGAGTTATTAACTTGGTGGTTGCAATTATGTGGAGAGAATTTCTGGGGGATCTGGGGGTATGGAATATGAACGCAATTTAATACATTATTTTAGACGAGGAATTACACGTGGAATTATACGTTTTTGTCTTAATTTCACCAACATTTGTAACTTAAATCCATTAAAATGGTTTGGTTAATATTTCGTACAAGTGAAACAAGTGAAAAATGTTTAGCTTTCAGTTAAGGGTATACTAGCCTACAATAAATAAACTGAAAATAACAATTTAAATCATGCATGAATAAACATAGAATTCAGGCACATTATATGTTTAAATCACTGACCTCATTTAAAAAGAAAGTCCATCCGTCAGTTCTTCAGAAGGGTAAACTTAATAGAATTTTAATTTTATAATAATCATAACCTTAACATAGCATTAACATAATCGGATTTATGAACTCGCCCGATATAATATTTAGGATCTTCTTGACCTATCCTTTTTTGTTGAAAAACTATTATTTGAATTGTATGGATGTTTGAAAATAGATTTGGGATAATGGGTTCAAACATTTTGGTAATAGGTTGTAGCCTATCATTAAAACTATAATCAAATCACGAATATTAATTATGATAATAATATTAACAGCCTTTGATTGGCGTCTAATCAACACTACACACTACACTCTCTGTCTAGGCCCACTCAATTGCTACAACTTATGAAGAATAATGTAAAAAGCCCTATTGTAATGGAATCCAGACTAAAGACATACACACTAAAATATATTAACACAATCTAAAACAAATAAACACCAAACACAGCTAGCCAAAATACGAGAACAACACATACGCTCAAAATGTCTTGCATTATTCACTAAACAAAACATTAAATATGAACATCAAGACATTATGGCGGGCAAAAACTAGAGCCCCGGTGGCTTGTTGCAGAACTTTAGTGCACCTGAAGGCTTTATGTTAGTTGTCATAGCAACTCCTTAGTTACAAATCCCCCACCATGCAATGCTAATAACTAAATTCGGCTCTGGTTGCAGAAGCAGTGCGTTCCGAGACGCTGCGCGCGAATGTTGGGTTGATGTTCTTCGGCTTTTCAACCGTTTGGGGACATCATTGGCCGTAAATTTTTGAATAAAATTAGGTTGATATTGATAATGCACCGATATTTAAAGAAATATTAATGTGATTAATTATTTGTTTTCTTTCTTGGGGGTTGTGCAACCAAACAATCTTACAAGTACACTGGGGCTTAGTATAGTTGTTTAAAATTTGAAGTTTTTATCATTCAAACGCTTCGAGATCGGCACAAATTAGTGCTATTTGCACTAATTTTAATCAATTGTTTTATCAAGTACTATTTTACAGCTCTAGGGATGGTAAAAATACATGCTTTATTTTTACAGGCCAATAGTTCGAAAAGCGGCGCAAAGATTTTAGGGGAATGACAACAAAACCAAACCGTGGGAAGCAGTATATTAGAAAAACTACAACAAGTTTGGAGAACAGTACAAAAGATATTGAGTTGGTTCACACACCAACCTTGGCCTACAACCCCTCAATACTTTTACAGGAAAATGTAACAACTTCATCAGGAGTAGCCTATACTTTGCGGACTGTTGAAACTGTGTTTTCAACATATATAACAAGTAAATTTATATTATTTTTGTAACTAATGGAAGATTTGCCATTCTATAATATAAAAAATTGTATTTTGTTATATTGTCTTGTTGTCGGGGAGCGTGAGGCTATAAAATAGTAAGCGCCATGACAGCCTTCGGGCGTTACACGCACTCGTGCTTTTAAACTTCGTCCTCGACCTGTAATAACGCCCTTACTGGGTCTATGCACGTAAATACCTATTATTTCCTTTCAGTGAATATTTCGTATATTTTTGTAAATCTGATTTGTTGGTTCAATATAAGGCATACTAAAACTTTAAATAAAATAATACTTTGTCATTCAATACAATGATTATTTAAAATTTTACCAGCATTTCTTATGTATGCATGTATACAAATTTTAAATATTTAAAATTTACTTTTGAACTATAAAAACATTTAAATAGCCTATTATTTGTATAAAAATATTATTAATATATTTAACGAATTCGTTACAGTAAAAACATCGAATCAAACTATGTTTATAATAGGATATAATTGGTCGATTTTGTAAGTTTGATAATTAATTTTAAAGTAAATAAATCATAAAATAGTAGCTTCAAGTTCAATATCTTTTTATTTTATACATTTGTTTTAACATTTTAATTTTTTTTCACGCATTATAATTTACTCTGTTTAAATAAATCAGATATGTGTATCTGCTGTACATGTTTTGCGTGAATATAATTGTATTGTGACTCGCAATATAAAATGCTATTAGATGTAAATAACACACAAATTTAGTAATTATATGAAGATGGTACATGTCCTTTGAATAACACGTTTATATAAGTAAAAAATTTGTATAAGTAGACTACATTTCGGTTTGTTAATTGAGTTTTCTATATTATAAACAATGGGTTCGAAAAGTGTTTTTCAGTCCTTGCTGGATAAAATAATACTAATAAACTAGTAATGTAATGAAAACAATTTTGCTGGGTTCTAAAAATGTGCTTATTATAAGCAATTTTAGGATCAAAATAACAAAAAAGGCGTAGTCATGAATCTAAAAATATAAATAGAATTATAGTGTAAACCTTAACATATCATTTGTATATAACTTTATTTAATACACTTCATATCTATCTTTTTTTGTGTTAGTCTTCACATGACATTGTATAAAACAAAATAATATTTCATCCCAACTAAAACTAATCAAATTTAAGACGCTAAATTAATTAATAGCGAGTCGAATTTAATGTATATGGAAATTTACTTCACGATTATTTAAATTAATTAATTATGACTTCAAACTGTATCTATTCATTACAAACAACCATTCTCATTAGGCGTACTCGTTATTTATAAAAGGTTGATTTATTATGCACTTCACGAGTTAGTTTTTATTGAATGATATCTGAAGTTGTTTATTTGAATAAATTCAATGTAATTTTAAACAGTGACATTTGAATTCAATGACATAATTATAAGTAAATTATACAGCATTTATCATTTCTCAAACAATGCTAAATAATTACATTCACAGTTATTGCCATGAAACTGCAACGCTGAAATAAACAAAACAAGTTCTAGTAATAATATCGAATATGCTTTATAATCCTAACTAATGTGAACTTAAATAAATATTTCCGCAAATATATAACATGTGAATTTTTTCTTTTAAATTGAGGTTTTTTCTTGAAAATAAAATATTTATTTTTTATTTTTGACCCCAACAGTTCTTTACTTGACATTTATAATTGTGTGTTGCTTATGCACTCTTTACGTTTTTAATCTAAACTACTATGTTAATGTTAAATATTTACAAGTGCTTAAATAAAGGTAATCAAAACTATTTTAGTGAAAAGTGTAAGCAGTCAGGCCAGAAGTGTGAATTAAGCGTTTGAAAATTATTTATCCGGATAAGGAAATATTTATGTTGTTAAAAATAAAAAGCACTTTACTTAATTTTGAACCTTAAAGTATATAATATATTTTTAATATACCTAAAGTTGGTTGTCTTGTTTTATGAAGTTTGAATGTAATAGGCTAGTGTTTTAATAGATTTGATTCTTTTATAAATGTTAATTTTAATTATGTTGACCCGTTTACCTTGCGACAAAGATTAAGAACTACTAAAATAACATTGGTTCAAGAAATTAATATTCTAATTCCTATAAGTGGTAGATTTTTTTTATATTCTATTGATTACTATAGCTTATATTAAATTTATATATCAGTCCAATTTGTTTAAACAGTTTATTTTATTACACATGATTATTTATACAGTTGTTCAACTGTTCTGATTAATTAATACTGGATAGTGGTCACTTACTTGATTATTTGAATAATTGAAATAATACTTGGGTTAATCCCGATAAGGAGATTGTTTATGTGAATCTTGATGGTTGACATTTTTATTAATGCCTTAGTTTAAAATGTTGATGGCTGTATGTTGATACTGAGGCTGAGTAGTGATTTCATAAGTTTCTGGTTGCAATGCTTGTTAGTAATCCATTTCTATTACTGTTAGTAATATAATTACCTTCAATGATGCTAATAATTCCTTTGCTGTTCAATAACTCCCAAAGAAGTTGCATTTTTTGAGTAACATTTGTTAACCAGATTCAAATTGTTATTGAGTTTACTAAATGTAATTTAAAACATGTTCTAACTGGCCTACTGAAATGTATATGGTGAATTGATTACAAATGTTGTAGGAATACATTTAATGAATAGACGAGATGTTATTCAGTTATGATTTATATTTCGTTATATTATATTCGTTTTGTGTGCATTATACATTGATAAAGCTGAAGTGGTTAAAACTGTATTAAAAGGGTGGATAAGTTCTAATCAATTTTGTCTTAGATTCGATTTTGTTTTGAGATTATCACTTATAATGTCAAGAGTCTATTTTATATGGATGTTAGTTTGTAGATTTATAATATCAAATGAAGCTAGTCTGTGGTTGGATAACATTTTTGTTGCATCTATTTTAAGCCGTGATTGGCCTCAAAGACGAAAAGTTTCCTTAAGTCCATGTCGATTATTTTTGAATTGTTTCATTTTACATTTCTGACTAGTAGCTCGCTGTAACAAGTTTGTTAGCAAAAAAAAAAAAAAAAAAAAAAAACCTTACATGACCGGAAGTACTTAAACTTATGTTTGGAAATTCGCTCAATTCAGGTCAGCGGTTATTCCAAAATAAAATAAAATTAAGGAACAACTTAGACCTATAGGAGGCTACATTTTTAATAAAGACATTTTTTTTAAGTTAATGTAAACCAGAATTTGGAAAAAAATAAGTTCCAATTTGTTTATTTTTCCAGAAGATCAGCGGGAACACAAAAGCACTGATGTCGAAAACTTTGATTAATTATAAGAAAGTCTTCGTTCTAAACATATCTAAATAACACAAGAACAAACGTACTAAACCCTTGAACTATTACTACAAAAGAGTTAAAATTGCATTGAAATTAAACAGTAAAATCAGACCGAACCTATTAGATTTTGCTATATAAACTGAAATAGCATTGCATATTATTAGTATACACAATAAAACACAACAATATTAGCAACAATACAATAATATTACACAGCATATATAAATTAAGAGCAAAAATATTAAAACTTAAAAAAATTAAGCACTTATTTAAAACAAAGTGAAATCCTTAAAAACTTGCTTAGAAATAAATAATGCACTAATTTATTTATAACGTAAAATTGTATTCAAAACTTTTAGTAATAAAACTAAAATAAAACTAGTACTTCAAACTAAAATTTAAATAAATAAATTTAGAAAGAAGAAAGAAGTTTCTACAAAATTATAACAACATAATGTTAAAGTATAAATAATATGTGAAATAAACTCAAATACCAAACTAATTTTTGTGCTTTAAATTTTAGTTTCCCTTACATTAGCTGTTTTTATGCATAATTGGTTGCAGTAATGGTTTGTCTGAATATTGAAATTGGGTTTAATCTATGTTGTAGGGCTTTCATATATTTTGTCTTAAGTGTGTGATGTCTGTACATTGTCTTCAGAGAAACAAAGAAAAACTATAATAATTGTTAACAATAATAATCATAATATAATAGATAACATATATATTTATATGAATAATAATAATGTAAATATATTACGCCATTACGTAACTAATTATTTAACCATATCTAAAACACTTTAATCCGACAAAATATAATCCCAAAATTTAATTTTATATTTAATATGTAAACCTAAAACATATTTTCCTTTCAAGACATGGATAAGGAAATCTCCATACACTGTCTTCTAAGTTTACATAGAGGTTAATGTATTAAAACAAATATCTCAAAGTAAACACGATATTAGTTCTATAGTAGAAAAAACTGCGTATAAATTAGACAATTAAAATATTTATACATTTTTACTCTGATTGATTACTTATTAAAAAAGATTCATAATACTAAACAGGCCAAACAGTTTAAATTGAACAAAAATACGAAGTAAATCGACTAAAAGGAAGATTTAATCACCCTCGATAAATTCGTTAATGTTCGGCGTGCAGCTCGTATATTTCAACTTCATACAGATTTAAATTGAAAACTTCTCTTCAGATTTACTGAGGTATGGTATTAAGTGAGAAAGAATAATTTATTGGTTCTTGTTAGCATTCCTATCTCTTTTTAATAATGTTAAATCATTTAAAGTACTTCAAAAAAGTATTTAAAAAATAATCATATATATTATTTCTCAAAGGTGTTTCTTTTGTCTCTCTCTTAACACCATGTCTCTCTTAATTGTTCATTTATATTAATGATTCAAACATCATTTTAAACCTTATTACCCTTGCTATTGACAAAAACTAGACAAAAAGTGTTTTGCTAAAAATTGCATTACCAAATTTTCATATGGAATTTAAAATAATCCCTACTAAAAGGCGTCATCTATTAACAATCTGTTTCACTACTACGACGGGTGTTCGTTAGATTGTTTACATCCTAAATACAAATGTAATTTATCAATAAATTTAATCAATAAAATTAATTTAAAGTGACACTTTATAAATCGTTATAAATTGTTATTTATAAACAAACGCAAATAAATAAACGTAATTATCAGAATTAAATCACAGTATTAAATCAGGTAAGTACTACTAACTTGCAAAATGTTTACAAGGGTCATCTAGTTCAACATAATTGCAAAATTTAGTAAGACATTCATGTTGTAAGGACGTACTTTTGTGTGTTTTCTTACAATAGATAGCAATTTAAATATTGGTAATTTTTGTGCATGTTGGGAACTGCTTTATTGACTCAGTAATTTACATATTTGTCCATCACAGTTTTTATTTAGTCTTTCTTTATGTGGGACGGTAAGTTTCAGAACTGTAAGTCTTCATTTTCAAGTCTAAAGTTCAACACTTTTAAAATAGTCGAGATGAAATTACTTAATCTTTGTGTGTTAAATAATATTTCCCCGGCTGCTTTTATTTAACTAAAACTTGTCATTACAAAATCCTTTATTAACTTGACTATCTGGTTTAAATGAACTAGTTCATAAGATATTTAATACACATGTTTTATAATTATAAAAATATCCAAACACATTGTAAGGCGTTTTGATTTTATGAATGTATTTTCACCATGTCAGACTTATTACAACTTTTCTATATTTATTTTAATTTAGAATTAATTGAATGTGTAACAAATATACATATACCTTTTATGTTGGCCCCTCCAGAATCACACAACTAGAGTACGTTTCTCTTGGATTGTGAGTGTACTCCAGAGACTAGGTACAGAGACGTTTGAGTTTAGAAATTTTAATATATATTCATCAAAATTCTTCAAATATTTCAATTACAAGTGAATCTACAAATTAGTGAATAAAATATCACCAACTCACTTCCTTCAATAATTAAATTTTTACAACAATTAAAATCCCATGACAAATAACAATCGCAGATATTATTTAAAACATAAAAATAGGCCCTCCAAGCTGCCTAAACAAATCAATTTCTAATAATAAAATAACGAATTCATTTACTACATTACTTAATCATCCCCAATGTAATTTCGTGTTAACAGAAATATTCCCTCCCTTTTCTTTGAAAATATCTATTGTTAAATGGTAACTGGCCCCAATTGCTTGACAGCTCTTGGTTTAGCAGCTAATTGTAATGGCTCAGTTCCACTAAAACTAAATATATCTTATAGTAATTTAAGTCTAAGATTAAATAGCAATCATATGTTTTCGTTTTTTAATTCAAAAATTCCTACTCACCGAGATCTCTCTTACAATTAGAAAAAAATATTAAATCTACTTACATCACTGTTTAAACATGTTTTCTCTCCTTTCCCTCACTCTAACTTAATTAAATTTATTTTGATACTTTATCCAAATATGGTCGCCTACACTTTTATTGCACACTGATACACTGCCCGACACTTTCACTTTTAAAATATTTCCCTGGAATGATTTCTTGAAGACTTGTTTAATTAGTTGTCATCGAATATAGATTACGAGATGTGTACTTCTTGATGGAAACATTTGCAATAGCCCATTTTTCACCCTTTCTTTCTCCCACTTCATTTTTGTCGCATGTTTTTGACTCTTTCTGGTTGGTCCGTTTGAGTATTGGTTGGTTGATGATTGGTTATCGATTTGGGCACATTTGACATTATTTTTCGCTCCTAAAGATTTGGCCTACGTGCTCGTAAATGCTACCGTATGCTTTCCTCATGCTATAACCTTATACTGGGCATCCGCTTTGGACTTTCGCTCTACGATGAATTGCCTTCCATGTCTTCTTTCGTAAATTTATTACTTTATAATTATTATTTTTTATAAGGTCTTATTGAACCCTGACAACATTTGAACCAGAAATAAGTGTTGAACATGATAACGTAGTATTTACTAAGAAGAAATCATATTAGGCCGATTTTCATTAAAACATTTTATTCCATCGAGCTTATAAGTTAAAATAACACTCAACTGTAAAGGTGTAAGATAATTTGATGTCCTAATCAGCTGAATTTGATAAAAGGATTATTTATATTTGAATCATAATATAAAACGATAAAATGATAATTGACCCCAAAAAAGTGTTTAGACTCCTATTCAGACAATTTGACTGGCGCCTCTCATTGTTATTGTCCTCAGATATTATTATTTGCAAAGTTACGAAAACCCAACATACCAAATTTATGATTTTATAACAGGCCAAACCTAAATTGACAGCTCACTTTACAATGGATTTTGCAGAATGTAATAAAGGTTCTCGGTATTGTTCCAACATTTGTTTCTAACAGCACTCTGTATTGACTTTAATTTTCAATAATATTGACGTAAACATACTTAAAAACAATGTCTAATTGATTTCCCTTTAACATTTTAATGTTGCACAGTCAACATATGTAGTAGTATTGGAGCTGAGGTATTCTTTTATCTCGTACAAAAACCTAAAAGAAAAATGTTCTATGCGAGTTATTTCCAACAACAAATTAATAATTATACTATAGCAGATTAAACTTTAATTAGCTGCTTTGTAATTTCCAAAGTGTTTTTGAGGTAGTAGTAAAGTTCAAGCATTAGCTTCTTACAAGTCTTAACTGTAATTAATAGTAATTCAAAATTTCTGCAGAAACCTCTTATAGTTATATTTTCTTGGCTATGGTTCTGTTAGCCACATTAAAATCAACTTATGGTTAAACTAAAATGATAATACAGAAACGTCTTTTTTATAGGCATTTAAAAATAAAATAACAACATTATATAATAATAAAACAAACACATGTTGATATAACGTTGATAAAAGTAAGAGTTTTTTTTTAACGTAAGTAAGTGTTTTATGTAATGAAACTCTAAAGAAATTGTGATAGTTGCATTCATTAGACTACATAATGCGCAAAATATGAGGTAGCCAAATTTGTTTATTATTTCAACATTTCCAATATTTATTTTAAGGAAAAGTAAAATATATCTTGAATCATATTCATGTAAGACCTAAGCATTAACATCAACTGATTAGGGTAATTTGTTCTGCGAAATTTCACCCTGACAAACTAGAAAATCGCATCAAAATTTGATTATACCATTCAAATATTGCGCAAGTTTTACATATAATTTTTTCTCATAAAAACAAAAAATAAAAAATCCGGACACCTGACAACGTGGCAGTGAGAACGATAAAACCCCGAGGCCTTGCATATAGAATTCTAACATAGCAAAATAACATAAAAATAGCGATATAGGGGGCGCCACATGTACTTTTTTGGATTATGTTTTATATTTTTTTTAAAGTACTCGTTAAAACTTTCGTTTGATACGCTATATGTGAAAATCTGAGAAAGTTTATAAAAAGAGTTGTCTATGGGAAGAAATTTCTAAAAAAACGCTGTAATCTTTTTATTAGCTGTCGGGTGAAATTTTGGCAAAGAATTTTCTAATAAAATCATATGTGTTTTATCGATTCCCGTTGAGATTTTCAAACTCGGAGTATATATACTTAGTTTGTCGTGAGATTATAACCCTCTCAGCTGACTCCTCGTTGTAGTAAATAAAATAAAGTACTTGAGTTTTCCTTTGTTTTATTAAGTAACACTTTTATAAACTTTATAATAGTTGTAAAAATTAAAAATATATAAAAGTATACATTTTTTTAAAATCTACTCTAGATTTTAAAGTATATTTAGTTAAACTATTTGGATGGGAATGAAATGAGATATTATGTGACATATGAAAGATATTTACTTGTAAAGGTCGAAGAAAACATATCATTTTAAAATGTCCCGAAGTTATACCAATTACTCAAACAACAGTAAATGAGGTTAACACAAATTAAACTTCTAAATGTGGTTTATACTGTAACCAAAGTAACTTGTATTGAGATTAAGTTTACTTCAAGCATACTATATTTCTGACTCATAATCAAAATAAGAAGACAAAATATATTCGCAATGATTGTAAATAGATTGAGGTGAATGATTGAGTGAAGGCACGGCAAGTTAAAGTAGATAAATGTTTAGATTGATATGCTAAACAATATTAGAGCAAATGGCTAAAATAAATATAAATTTGTTCAAATTTACAATACAGTCTAACTCTGTGTAATTTATAGTTATTACTATACTTGCTGACCCGTACGGCGTTGCCCGTGGTTGTTAGTATTTTCAGTCTTTTTGACGTAATTGTATTCTTTTTAAGTGTTCGTTGAATACCCGTGCGTATCCTACTGTGGTCATGAAAGAAAGGCTACGCTATTTAAGAAAGGGCTGAAAATTATATTCCTGTAAACTACTATCTAACATGAAAAAGCTTTAAATATATCGTTTTAATTTATAGTTTTTACAAATTTTGTCGTTCACTTAATTTCATTGACAATGTTGCGAGCACATACAGCCTAAAAGGAAGCTACGTACCAAATTTCATTCCAATTCGTTCTTATAGGGATTTTTAGTAACTTTGACCCCCCCCCCCCCCCAAACCGCCCTAAAATTTCGAATTTATTTTAACCCTTTCTTAGCGAGGGTTTAAATTAGCTGGGGGTCGTAGAAAAGATATTTGAATCACTTTGTAACATCCGCGTTAATTTAGGATGTAACAAACTGGTTCAAATAGTGTTTGTAATTTTAAATGTATAGGCCTAATTAGTATAAGATATTGTTTAGTATTTACAATATGCATTTACAATTATTACCATAGCAATCTACTTAGCACATTTAGAATCAGTTAATTTTTTTTAAAACCAATAGCTTTTTTAGCTTAGGCTAAAAAAAATAAAAACAAACACAAAAACATAAATTAAAAAGGTTTACTATATTATACATCAAACATCTGATTTTACATATCATAAATAAAACAAATAGTTTGGATCAAAATCTCATACACTGAACCAACTCACATTTCTGGAAAACAATTACAATTATTGCCGTAGCAACTAACTTGACAAAGAATCAGGTAATTCTCCACAACATACAGTTATTTTAATGTTATTTAATAGCAAATACAAACAACGAAAAATGTTTACTTTATCATAATTAAAATACCTACCACTATTAACCTTACAGGAGTCGCGTCAAGTTATGTGAGTTACGTGAGAAATCGTGCACGGTGGATTCCACCAGGTTAAGTATATAATTAAATAAACGTTACCAGCTGCTACATACTTTCTCCCAGTTGAAACGTTATATCTTCCCAAGAGTAGTATAGGAGGTGGTTATTTAGAATTGCAAAAGTAGGACATACCATGGAAAATATTAGATGCATGTAACACACATCCATATTATATTATAATAATATTATTATTAAAACTATTCGATTGATTTGAACAAATTTACACTAAACATGTCAATTAGGCCTGTATAGATGCAAGAAAAAAGGTTTTGAAAAATAACCCCCTTTTTGACCAAAAAACAACAAAAATCAGTTATTATTACTGATATTATTACCTAAACGAGAATTTTTAGAAAGATGCGGTTTTTTGCATATGGTACATTAAGGGCTACAAATAAGCCTAATTTTATCTTTGGGGGTGGGGGGTGGGTAAAAGCCCTTAAAAATCAAAAATTTGTAAATAATGAAACAAAAGCCTGGAAATATTCCAAAACTACACCTACTATACATAAAAAATTTCATTGAAATCGGTACATTGGTATGGTCTCCAGCTCTGTACACATCCTAAGAGACACACTTTTGGGCTCAGGGAGCACCAAAACAAATAATTCCACTAAAATTATTTTTGGGTTCAGGGAGCACCAACACAGAAAATTCCACTAAACAATTTTTTGGGGTTCAGGGAGCACCAAAACAGATAATTCCACTAAAAATTCAAATTCGAAAATTTGGACGAAAATAATACTTTCTCCATATACTACATATAGGGGGGAAAGTAAAAACATTTCTAACAAACATAGTTTATTGAGTAAAATGGTATTTAACATGTATTTTGTTGCACAAGTCAAGTTTCACAGTGTTTTTCATTAATCTTTTTTACATTTTGTGTTGTTTTACAAGTACTAGTTAAAAATATTCTTCTAAAATATACGAAGATGTACGAATGTTTCCAAACCTAAACGAATGGGTATCTATTTTTTAAATTTGTATAAATGAAAATATATTGATAGTAAAAGGTTGCATTCATATTCACTTTATAACCCCAAAGATTTAAAAGACTTCCTTATTCATTTCTATTCATCTTGGCAGCAACACAGCATATTGTTCTTAACACCACAAACTATATTCTATAAAAAAATATTCTATAACGTGAAGGATCGCGCAAGGTGGAAAAGACAGGTTGGTAGAAAGATTGCAGTACAAGTACAACTCTGCCAACTGAAGCATCCGGGAAGAGTGCGGCTGTCATAACTGAGTAGTGAAACAGTTTGTTTGAAGTTATGGAAGGGGTGAAAGATCTTAAAAGCTCCGCTTAGTTTTTATAAGTAAAATACGAAAACCCCGGTGGATTAGACAATGACTTGACCCCTATAGGGCTAAAATTATGCTAACGTTACCCTTTACTAGGTATATCTGACCAGCTTGAAATACTGTTTTACCTTATCACATTTTGCTCATATTTTATAACTTGAAAATGTTGTTTTTTCTTTATAAAAATAAAAATCTCTCTCTTAATCAATTGTCATTCCTGTGAAAATATTACACAATACAATAATCTATTTGCATTTGATTGGTCGTAAGTTGACGCATTGTGAGTTAGATAAGCGATACTAGGGTAATATAATTAAAATTATTATATTTTTTAGTCTTGCTTTAATATATTATAGTAAATATTATTGATGGCAAATAAAGTAAAATACGAAGGGAACCTAAATAGGATCACAGAAATTATAAGTAGTAAAACTAATTCGTGAATTATTTATTTCTGAATATAACTAACTGACTGACATATTTTTCATAAATATTTGATTTCAGTTTGTCTCTTTATGTAAAATTGTATGCACTGTATGTCTACTAGTAAGGTTATACTTTGATGAACAATTTTGATTTGGTGCAAAAGTTGTGTTGTCATAATATACGGAATCCACATGCAGGACTTCGCTAGTGAGAATCTGGTGAACTCAGGAGTCCAAACTTTATATTGAGCTAGCTATAGTTATTTATTGTATATAGAGTAATGCTATGTTGGTGTTTATTGAAATCAAGATAATCAGGTAAGTATTCTAAAACTTTATATTTAAAAAACAATTTTATTAAATACATTAATATGACATACCGCCACAATAGTCAATTTTTCTTTTCTTTTACTGTCGCACTACAGATGTTTCGACTATTCCAGCTATTAAAGAGTGCTTGCTGGATAGTTCCCGCTGTTTAAAAATACATAAATGTACGAATACACAGTTCATAACAATTAACACACACTCTGTATACATTTTATTTTCTCCGTGTACACAACATAAAGGATGTATAAAAACAAAAACTATAGCTTTGTATTTGTATTTATTCATTCCATCTTAATGACCGATTTAGTCATTCATAGGTGAATTTGAGTTCTTATAACGCATAGATTGGCTCTTAGTTTCCGAATCATAAGTAAAAAACAACGAGTGATCACATGTTACCACTTTTTCCAGTAGCGTAAGATCCATTTTAATGGTTTTAAAATAGTTAGAAAAAGTATTAATTCTAAGCTGTTTTTGTTCAGGAATTTCTTGTTCACAATCTTATATATAATTATTATTATTATAATTAAAGAATAGTAGTAATCTTTGATCGATATTGATAATGGAAGTGTATATGGCTTTCATACAAACAATATTATACTGAAGACAGATATATAAAGGAAGAAGAGCCACTTTAAGGTTAAATGTTCAAGTCTAAATATTCAGACTAAAAATTGAGCAGACTCCAGAGCACTGAAGGTAAACTGAACCTTTAGTTGCCTTTTCCATCTAGTTTAGCTGTAAGTTCAGGGCATGAGAACTTGTATGCTATAGTAAACGTTTGAAAGTGAAAAATTCATTTCGCCGCCTTATTCATCGAACCCTCTTTACCACCAACTATACTGACCATGTCTTTAGGCTCGTGAGAGAGTTTAGGCACAGACTATAGAATTACTGTGGTTTAAGACACTTGGGCTAAGGTACCGTTTAAAATACCGGGCTTTTAGCGATGGGGACCGTAACAAAACGTTAATGCAAAATTTGCCTAAAAGATTCTTTGTATATTTTTTAATTCGCAGCATCTGCTCGAATAAACAACTTACGGTCTGTTAGGAGTAAATCACAGATTCTTTCAATGTTTTCGTTCTTCGTTTACGTGGTGGCCTTCAATTTTCACTCTTTAAACCTTTCAAAACCCTAGTGCATGATTACGGCTTACAACCGTTTTTAACAAAGAACGCATTTATGTCATGTATTTTCCAAATTTAACAAGAAAATTCAAATTAACAGGTTGCTGTTTCAAAACGTTGAATTTTTCTGACGGGCTGAGAATGCACGATCCGATACGAACAAAGGCCAAGGCCAAAGGAAAGGTCGGCAGTCGACTTGGCGAGGCTGTGTAGGAATGGAGGAGTGTATGTCACGTGACTGGGGTGTGTAACTTTTTTGGCCTTGAAGCTCGTTATGCTTTTCTGTAGAAAAATCAGTACGGTTATTTTTTTTAGAAACACTTAGTATTATCTTTGAATCCCTACTTTGAATTAAGGTCAATGTAAAATAAAAAAGATAATTAATCCAACAAATTATGACAAAACTTTATAAAATAAAAAGTAGTTAAATCCCATACCTTGACTATCACTATAAAATCACGCAGAGGCAGTAAACCTGAAGATACTGTAAATATAATCTTCACATCCAAATGCTTAGTGTTTTACCTTGCGATAATGGATTTATAATTTGATTTAATCACATTTAAGGAAAAGTATTTCTCCACAACATTACATTTTTCAAATATGTTCATAATCTTTTAAATACTAATTGTTGTTACTATAATATGTAGTATGTCACTTAAATTAAACACTCTTTAGTATCCAAAACCCATTAAAAATGTATGTAATATTATATTTTTAATTATGTAATTGCAAAAAATAATTATTTCCTAAATTTTGAAGTGTCAGTGTTAAAGTAAAATACAAATACCAAGCTTACTTTGTCGAATACAATAATTATAATTGCAGATTCTATGTACTATTTGTATTATAACAGTTTCGATAACTATACTTTGATTGCTCAGGGAGTGCGGCTGGAGCTCTATCTGCGAGGGAAACGACTCACGCACGCACACTCACCACCTTCCTAATTGCCTGAAACCCCTGATCACCTTCACTACCCAGAAATATAACATCTGTTGTATGATACCT
>JAGFPH010009648.1:29554-45590 GCA_018207615.1 Philaenus spumarius | reverse complement strand
TGATGATTTTTTGCATGAATGTTCCTTATTCCTAGGCCGAGCGATGTATATATACGGTTTTTTTCATTTTTAACCCCTTAAATAAAATGAAAATGGCGGCCGGACGGTTTCTCTCCCTATAAGCTTTTTTCCAAAGCCAGTTTGTGGCTTAACAGTAAAACGAATTTAAAAACTAATAAGATTTTACGGATAGCTAATTAGATTTTCAACAAAATTGTATTCTTGATTTTTTCCGTATCTCTCGTTAGATTTTAAGGTAAATTTTAAGGTATCTCGTATCTCTAGTAAGGTCACAAAATGGCCGTAAACTTCAAATTTGTTAAAGATCGTCCAAGTTTTGTATTTTAACCATATTTTTGTACGTTTATTCTAAACCAATTCAAAAGTGTTCCGTAGCTTTTTTGTAGATAAAGGTTCAAAGAATTCATATATGCCAGTAAAAATATGACTGAAGTGAAATTAACAAAGTTATAAGCTCAAGAAACAATCACGTTCAGTAACGAAAGGAAAATGTTTAACTTTAGGCCTACATAAAAAGTAGTATTTTGTTATTTTTTCATAAATGTAAAAATGTTTCGTAATTTACTACTAAATAGAACTGTATAAACATATTTATCAATTTCAAATTTATTTTTTTTGAAAACACCAGTTGTTATGTTCCTACTACAAGACTGCTAACAAAACTAGGCCTATTTTGTATAGTAATTTATGAATACATCCTTTGCCCAAAAATGACATATTATTACAAGAAAAAGTGTAGAGAATAAATCAAAGTATTGAACTGCATACTTGTAAATTATTATTTCATAAAAGTATTTGACTTAGCTTTACTTGAATTACAAAATGAGATGAAACAAATGAAACCTCGCGGCGATAAAGGTCATACAAAAAATGACCGTTGGACAGCGTAGGAAGTGTTCAGATCACTATCTCGAAGCTTTAATAACATCGTTTGTTTTCATTATTTCTTATAGTTTAATATGATATGGAACTGTAAATACATTGTTAAGTTTTAGTTATTTAAGTATGCAAATATTTAATTCTACGATTTCCCTCAATAACGCGATATTTTTAGCTACCTTTCGCATTATTAACCTAAATAAAACACAGTGCCCCCTAAAAGAAAATCTTTAGCAGTTAAAGCTCAAGAAAAGAAAAAAAAAACGAAAACTAGAAACCCCGGAATCGCAGGAATTACAAAATAATGTTTCACTGGCTAAACCTTGTGTCTACTTCCTTACTGGCACACTATTTTTAACTTAAGAGC
The DNA here is from genome assembly GCA_018207615.1 of Philaenus spumarius. Classification (NCBI taxonomy): domain Eukaryota; kingdom Metazoa; phylum Arthropoda; class Insecta; order Hemiptera; family Aphrophoridae; genus Philaenus; species Philaenus spumarius. The sequence continues at coordinate 44,323 of JAGFPH010009648.1, read as the reverse complement.
AAAACCACATTTGTTATTTCAACGAGCGAAGTCTACTGTTCACAGAAAGACTAGTTACCATTTCACTTTGGTCAACTTTACGTTTGTTATGAGCTAATTTCCACAGGAAAAATAATCTATTGCAATGACTCTCATAAGAAGAACTAAGGTACGCTATTTTGTACAAAATCATAATGGCGGATATCTAGAAAACGAAGCGTTTACGGATCTGTGTTTATATGAACTTGTTTTCTTATTTTGACTCATAGAACCATTCGCCAAAGTTTGGCACTTTACTTATGGGACACCCTGTGTTACTGTCCAGTCTGTCATAAGTTTAAATCCTGATATGTTTTCTTACTACAGATTGGGTGCTGATTCTAGACTCAAAAATATTAAGCAATTAACAAATCCAAAATTGGTACTTACAATGAGAAAACTAATCAGTTTTAACACCTATTTCTCACTAATTAAAATGTGTGTTTAAAAAATCCCTGACTACAAAAGGCATAATTTGGATAGTGATACAGTCATCTCAAAAGAAAAATAAGCGATTAAATCCAATCATGAGTTTCAAAATGGCGGCGGTTTGCAAATTTAAAACCTAAATTACTAAAATACCGTACATTTTAACAAAAAATTTCAAGGAACCTTTTTTTTTGGGGGGCCCTTTTGATTCCCTATCGGATAGTGTAACTGTCAAGTCGGATGAAGGATAATAGCTAAGTTAAAGATAATGACAGCAAATGTACATACAATATTTTAGTAGTAACTGTGTTCGTGTAGGATGCAGGGTTAAACAAACCAATTATTACACACAACTTAACTATTATCTTTCATCTGATTGTTTTGACAGTTACACCATCTGATGGGGAATTAAAAGAGTTACAAAAAAGGTATCTTGGATTTTTTTGTTAAAATGTAAGGGTTTTGAGTGATTTAGGTTTTAAATTTTCAAACAGCCACTTTTTTGTAATTTGTGATTAGAATTAATCGCTTATTTTTCTTGAGATGTACCATTGTTAGGTTTAACTTCATGCCAAGTTTGAACTCAATCAGTCAAAACCGTTCTCTAGATAAGAATTATTTTGTACAAAAAACAAAATGGCGGATATCTAGAAAACGGAGCCCTTTCGAATCTCTGTCTATATGATCTTTTTTTCTTATTTTGACCCATAGAACCATTCGCCGAAGTTTGGTTTAATCTATGTGACACCATGTACATTGAAACGTTACCCTATTAATGGGCTAACGCTTACCATAAGAAAGAAAGAATATGACGTTATGGGGCGGTTCTAAATATAAATCTAGACGAAGATAGAAGAAAAGGGCAATAAAGTGAAATAAAAGAAGTTCTCATTGTAGGTGTTACGCCTGAAAAAAAACACCTAGGAAGTGATTGGGTCACCTATCACAAAGAGGTTAAGGACCTTAATTTCTGTCCTATGTTCGTCAAAAAATGTTTTTTAAGTGCACCCATATAGTTGTATTTCGTGTAAAAACGCAATTTTTTTAGAAAATCTAATTTAAAAATTGAAAAACTTTAACATAGGGTCTTATGGGTTGCCATGTTGGTTACAAAATAACAACGAAATAGTAAATAAAGCGATCAAAACAGCTGTTTATAAACAAGCCAATTTATACTGTTTTATCAGCTGTTCATTGGATAGTTTTTAATTACTGTTAAAAAGCAAGCCAATTTATACTGTTTTAGCACGTTGGAATTAGAATAAATTGGGCCTGATTTGACATTTATTTTGTCAAAAAAAAAAGGTAAACTTGGCAAAGATGGATAAATTCTAATAGTCAATTTTGTAATATAGGCCTGGTTCATTTCTGAAACATAGTATTGAGGTTATGTTAATCCTGCAATAATTTTTACTATATTTAGGCCTGGTTTCGAAACTTTAGTTGACAGAAGATAGTAGAACTAGGAGTAAAATCGTAATGAAAGCCTCTCACGTTTCTAAAGCATGTATTTGAGGTTTTAATTAATCTAGTAATTACTGTTAATATATTTAAGCCTGGTTTCATAATTTTACAAACCTATGTACAAACGAGCCAAAGATTAGCGTGATTCTTTAGCTAATTTTCCAACAGCGAGCGAAGCGAAGCAGCCATCTGAAGCCGAAGGCTGAGGCGAGGTTGGGACGCGAAGCTTCCAGGGGCAGAGCCCCTAGTTACTATAATGCTTGTAAACCTAATGATTTAATGAAACATTGAACGTCCGCCTATCTAAATGCTGAACTAAACTACAAATTGAATGACAAGATAAACTAAGCACTGTTTTATTGTTACTTCAGTTCGTACAGAATGTTTGACACAGTTTAGAGACAAAGTCGGTGAGGTCAGCTCAAGCATTACAAAGCCAGTGAATGTGGGTAAAGTTTTAATTGAATTGCACTCATCTTTTTCAGATCAGATAAAAACTTGGCTATTTCAAAACTCATCAGAGACCAGGAAACTACCGGGGAAAATACTGGGAAGAGCTCTGATTAGAGCGTGTACAATATATGTTAGCAGAATGTATGCCCACCTCATCCTCTAGTCCCGGTTAACACGCTTGGTTCCGGTCGCTTGATCGACCTTGCGGCCTCAGATGTTGGACTGCTTCGCTTCGCTCGCAGAGCACAAGCCTTTTTCGCCATGTAAAAAATATGGTACTTTTAATATACTCAATGTTTTGATCGATTTTGAGGAAACCAGACGGGCTAATAAGGTCGTGTAAAAAAACAAAATGTGCAAAATAAAAGTATTTTTTTCCAGATAAAACTCCAAAAAGATTCATTCCAGAACGAAAAATCTAAGGAAAATTTACTTCTAGTTAAAAAACGGGCTTCTGGTTGTTGGATGTTTTGGCTATCGAACTCGACATGTTGCCCCGCCCCACCCCCCCCCCCCCCCCCACCGGCGGTTTGCCTTTTTTGCCTGCAGTGCTGTTTGTTTATTTTTGGATTTTGATAACCCCCCTTTTGGATTATACTCAATTCTCACATGGTTTACATAGATACATATTTATAGCTATAGCATACATTTTCATAAATACATTTAAATTATCATTTACTTTTCCTTAAATTTTGATTTATTAATTTTTACTTTGTTTCATTTATTTCTTTTTATGTATTCATTATTTATTACTTTCTCACTATACTATAGTATAGAGAAAGTATAGTGATCGCAAAAAAAATCGATGTTGAGATTTTTGTGGAAATATCCGTTTTGGGACCCCCTGAGTCCAAAAAAGTGGTTTTTACAAAATGTCTGTCTGTATGTCTGTATGTCTGTATGTATGTATGTATGTCTGTATGTATGTCTGTATGTAGACAAAGCTAGAGAGAAAACTATTCGATCGATTTCAACCAAATTTGCACCAGACATGTCCAGTACGCCTGTATAGATGCACGAAAAAGGGTTTTGAACAATTTTGCAAAACAACCCCCTTTTTGGCCAAAAAACCCCCAAAAAATCAGTTATTATTTTTTTATTAAAAAACGGCTCTAACGATTTTGATAAAATTTGGCTTATTTGTAGCCTTTAATGTGCCCTACCATATACAGAAACCCGCATCTTTCTAAAAATTCTCGTTTAGCTAATAATAATAATAATAACTAATTTTTGGGGGTTTTTTGGCCATAAAGGGGGTTGTTTTTTAACATTTTTCAAAACCTTTTTACGTGCATCTATAAAGACCTAATTGACGTGTTTGGTGCAAATTTGTTCGAAATCGATCAAATAGTTTTCTCTCTAGCTAATAATAATAATATTTATTAGTTAATCGCCTACTTTAATAAAAGTATACAAAGCTAGAGAGAAAACTATTCGATCGATTTCAACCAAATTTGCACCAGACATGTCCAGTACGCCTGTATAGATGCACGAAAAAGGGTTTTGAACAATTTTGAAAAAAAAACATTTTTGGCCAAAAAACCCCCAAAAAATCAGTTATTATTTTTTTCTTAAAAAACGGCTCTAACGATTTTGATAAAATTTGGCTTATTTGTAGCCTTTAATGTGCCCTACCATATACAGAAACCCGCATCTTTCTAAAAATTCTCGTTTAGCTAATAATAATAATAATAATAACTGTTTTTGGGAGTTTTTTAGCCATAAAGCGGGTTGTTTAAAAAAAATTCAAAACCATTTTATGTGCATCTATGAAGACCTAATTGACGTGTTTGGTGCAAATTTTTTCGAAATCGATCGAATAGTTTTCTCTCTAGATAATAATAATAATAATAATTTTTATTAGTTAATCTCCAACTTTAATAAAAAAACTCTCCTACCCCACCCTACAAGTCACAGTGAATCTGTTTAGTAATTTAAATGTATTTATGAGAAAGTATGTACCAGTTCCTGGTACCGTTTATTTTTTTAAATTTTGGTAATCCATTCCATTTTTTCCTTATCTAACAATTGCTGTAATTATTTATATGATTCGCTTTTTATTCTCTAATTTTTTAGCCTTTTTGTCCCCAAGAATTATTTTTAAATTGCCTTTTCTACTTGAAAAAATTATTAATTTTAAATTCGATTTGGCTAGATACTATTTATTATTATTACTTTATTTTTTGATCATTTTAGTTTTTGATTAATTTTGAAATATAAAAGGTATTCTTTTTCCGTCTAAAGTTTTCTCTTATAACTTTTGAATTAACTTCAACTATTGAATTTATTTTAACTACTTTTTACATAACATTTCCCCCTCTTTCTATGTATCTGAAAATAATCTGCAATTTAATAATTTTATAATTTAACATGAGTTCTTATGACCTTGGCAACAGTGAATTGACATCACGCGATCGACAAGATATAACAGGAAAATTCTTGTCGAGTCCTGTCGCTGTAACTTAGAATATTTATGCTTTCTATTACTTTTAACATTGATGGTTAGGCTTTCGATTTACAATAAATACAATTTTAAATTATTAATACCTTATAGGCCTAAATATACTTTTTTACCTAATTGCTATTAATACTCTCTTATTACACCTTTAATTAACTATTTTTTTGATTACTTTGTCTTTATTATTGTTAAATGCTATTTTTTCATTAGGCCTAATTAATTTTGTTAATTAGCCCATTGCAGAAGGCTAATTGTCCGTCGCAATGTGGACAAAATCGGACGTACTATAGTTGAGTGATTCTGATGGAGCCAATGAAAAGGTATATGTTTTAATAGATAAGTATTTAATTCAAAATTAGAATCAAAATCAAAAGATTCAAAAACTCTTACATATTAATACCTAGTATCACGGTTCAACCCTTACCAAACCCTTACATGTCACACCCTCATAAATAACCTTACAGACAAAATAACCTTACAAGCCGTTACAACTGTTACTTTCCAAAGCTTGAGAAAGACGAGTTTTGAATTTCCCACTTAGCTGTATTTCAAAGGACTGTACGAATAACACCGTTAGAGTAAATGTGGTTTGCTTTACACGAAACGAAAGATCGAAGTTTCGTCTACAAATGGAAATGAACATATCTACACAAATATATCGAATTGTAAGAGATATATCGAATCTAAAATGTGCTGTTTTATTTGTTGAAAACTGTCCAATTGCAAGGGTTTACAGAAACCTTTATATTTTCGAAACTATAAGAGTGACGTCTGATTGGAAGGCGGTTTTAGAAAATTAAAATCTTGACGAATCTAAAGGTATCTTTATATTATTGTCAAAATATTTCTGTCGAGCAATATTGAGCCTAAGAGAAGTGACATATTTCTAATTTCTTATTGATTTCTTGTGCGGCATCAATTGATTTAAAAACTATCCTACAATTTTAAAACTATGATTACATGTGTAAATATACGTTTTTCAAAACATTTGCAAATACAATAAACGGTATCAGTTAACTGACACAAACTTTCTCCCAACTTATTGTAGTCAAAATAATATTGTTTTTAATCATTTTATTTATTACTTTTTAGAACAAAACAAAAAAATAATATTCTACCTACGTCAATCGTATAAAAAAAATTATTGTCCTAGGCGGGATTCGATCGCGCGACCTTTGAATTACTGGCCGTGATCGCTACCATGGTGCTACCCCGTGTGGCCGCCGCCGCGATGCTAGATTGACAACATAAACTTGTTTATTTTTAAACATTTCCCCATAGTTATAAAACGCCGAAGTTTTGATAAAAGCGGGTGGTGTCATTTTGTTTGGCATCTTAAGCACTATAAATACTGAAAATTTGATCAAAATCGTTAGAGCCGTTTTTGAGAAATTTGCATTTTTGTCGTTTTTTATGGGCTTTTAGGGGTAAATTACCCTTAAAAATTAAAAATTCCAAAAAATGAAAAAAATGTCTGGAGATATTAGGGTTTAGTACCTACATACCAAATTTCATGAAAATCGGACCAATAGTGTCCTCTCTGGTCGTGTATACATACTGACAGACTGACAGACAGACACCACTCTAAAAACACATTTTTGGGTTCAGGGAGCACCAAAACAAAAAATTCCACTAAAAATATTTTTGGGTTCAGGGAGCACCAACACAGATAATTGCACTAAACCATTTCTTGGGGTTCTGGGAGCACCAAAACAGATAATTCAACTGAAAATTCAAATTCGAACATTTTTTCGAAAACAATACTTTCTCCATATACTACGTATAGGGTGGAGAAAGTAAAAATTAAAGTTTGAAACATTTCCTTTCTAATGGTTTTTGTTTTATTGAGATTAAATGACTTTTAGTGGTTGAAATATTCGATACAATCAGACGTTATAAAAGTGCTGGCTAGGCTCGCTGAGACGACCCTATAGTGAACGAATTTCACAATTTTTAAACTACAAATTTCCTTTGATTCATTTTCGTAGATACTAAATCAATCACTTGTTAACAGTTCAATTTGTAAAAAAAACGTAGACTTTACTTCGGGTCGCATCAACAGCTGGCTGTAATGAGGACACCGATATCCATAGTTTTATTGCAAGGCATTTGCCGCAGCGCGACAGTAACCACTCTCTCCTGGGTACGTTTCCGAGAGAGTTATGGTTTTGTGGATGGACTCGCCAAACAGGGAGTTAGTTGGATCGATAGACCTGACAGAAGCTTTCAAGGGTTAAATTAGGAGAGCACTCTTACTTTGGTTTCAAAATGTAATAAAACTAAATCACACCACAGCTGTACAGTCTGAGCCAATAAGCGTCAGTTTGTGTTATAACTGTTTTCAAAATAAATTTATTATTTCAACTGGTTAGGTCCCGTGAAAAATCACGTCATTGAAAATGTACATGTTTCACAATTTTGTTTTATTTCTTCAGGAGAAACCACTTAGGCCTACTACAAACAACAAACTATATCTAACTGTGTATGTGCAGCTAGACGTGGTAAATATAAAACAAAACGTAATTGCGAGCTTAAGACCACACGGAAGAAGTGTAAACTTTTTAACACAACTTACGAAATGAGGAAGCATAATGTTAATTTTTTAACACGACTTGCGAAATGTGGAAGCACATGTCCATCATTTCAGACTAAATGTCTATTTCAGAGGTATTACTAATTAAACTATAGCCTACATATACATTGTATCAACATTAAGGGACTGCTTTAGTGGCAGCCATCTTGGATTTGTATCCCATAAGAGCAATGTTAAATTGAAAACCATTTATATCGTTTATTTTGTATCATACAATTGTTTGCAAGGTCTCATTTTAAGCACAGTCACAATACGCATCCGTTTTGAATTTCACATTTTTTTACATTTTTTCATTTGTCACGCAATTTACATTTTTGAAGTACCAAGTTTGAACTTTTCTCTTCCTGGAAAAATCTCTCTTATTCCCTTTACAAGAAAAAGGAAATTGGAGATTAATCAACTGCCTAAGCTCTTTGGGCATGAGGTAGCATTTGAGGATCAGGTAAAGTACTTGGGTATCCTGCTGGATAGAAGACTTACCTGGAATCCGCAGATGGAGAGGGGTGATAACTAGGGCAAAGAATCTTATGTTTGCATGTAAGAGGGCTGTAGGTAAAACTTGGGGGTTAAAACCAAATATGGTTATGTGGATTTACACCATGATTATTAGACCACTAGTCGCCTATGCGGCGGTAGTATGGCGGGTGTGGTGGCCTAAAACAGTTCAGAGTGTTGTCGGTGGGAGGCTGGATAGTGTCCAAAGGATGGCTTGTCTGGCTGTCACGGGTGCTATGGGGTCGACTCCGACGGATGCTTTGAATGCCCTTCTGGATCTCCCTCCTCTTCGTGTGTTTATACAGGGACAGGCCAGGATGGGGGCGTATAGACTGCAGCAGGTAGGCTGCTGGAGAACAAGATGGCCTGCGGTAGGCCATTGCAAAATAAATCAGGTGGTCTCTAAGGAAGTTTTAAACATGCCGTCAGACCACATGATTCCAAAACTCTCTTTTGAGAAACTCTTCAAGACAAAAATCTTCTCTAGGGAAGAATGGGAGTCTGGAAAGAGTTTGTACGACGAGCAGGATATAGTCTGGTTTGCAGATGGCTCGAAAACGGAGGAGGGAACAGGGGGTGGAGTCAATGGGGTTCAACCTGAGGGCTCCACTGTCTTGTATCTAGGCAAACATGCTACTGTTTTTCAGGCAGAAGTTTGTGCGATCTCGGAGTGCATAGAAGAGAATCTTAGAACGGGATACAAAGGTAAGAACATCCTAATTTTCTCGGATAGCCAAGCAGCGATCAAAGCGCTAAATTCATATAGAGTAAAATCTAAAGTGGTTTGGCACTGCCTCTCGGCATTGATGAAGCTTAGCCAGGGGAACGAGGTTTCTGTGTGCTGGGTCCCTGGGCACTCAGGCATTGATGGTAATGAGAGAGCAGATGAGCTAGCCAGGAAAGGGTCTGAGGCTCCTCTTGTGGGCCCTGAGCCGGTGCTTGGGATCTCCTATGGCCATGCCAGAGAATCGGTTGAGATGTGGATGCAGGAGGGCAAAGACAAAGCCTGAAAGGTTTCAGGAACAGGTGGACTTGCCAGGAAGTTGTTCAAGCCAGGCAGGAAACATGCAGAAGAACTTATCTCGCTAGGAAGGGATAACATGAGATGGGTGGTTGGCCTAATAACAGGTCACTGTCATCTCAGGAAACACCGCATAGAATAGGGATTGCTGAGGAGAGTATATGTAGGAAATGCGGAATGGCTGAAGAATCGGCGGAACACATCCTTCTGGAATGTGAGGCTCTAGGTAGAGCCAGAACTTTCACCCTGGGCCCACCAGGGCAGGAAAGGGAAACCATCCTATTAAACCCAATAGGTAGCATCTGTTCCTTTATCAGGAATACAGGTATCACTGGATGGGAGTAATTAGGAAAATTAAGGGGGCAAAAGATCTTTTTTTGGTCGACGCCGGCAGGGTTTCTGTTAGGACCTTGCAACCCACAAAAAAAAAAATCATACAATTGTTTGCAAGGTCTCATTTTAAGCACAGTCACAATACGCGTCCGTTTTGAGTTTCACATTTTTTTACATTTTTCATTTGTCACGCAATTGACATTTTTGAAGTACCAAGTTTGAACTTTTTTCTTTACACAATAAAAAATATATAGTTAAAAGTGAAACACAAGCCGGATCCGCAATTTTATAAAGAATATTCGGGGTTTTTTTTTCAGCACTCAATTACAAAAGATGGATTTATACAATAGTTTGAAATGAGGCAATTAGCCCAGTCGGTATAGGTTACAACTACCAGTAATTTGCAATACGGCTGAATTTTTTTTTATAAGTACATTAAAGTATGTAGATTAACATAAAAAAAAGTTTACCAGTCTATCGATTTCCCAAAGTCAAAAAAAAATCGATTATCATTTTTTTTCGATTATCCTTAATATTTCTAGCTGGGATGAAGATAGAGGAAAATAAAAAATACCACCGTGTAGGGGAGGTATTTTTCAACAAAAAAGGACATATGTATTTATTTCGTCCGAGCAATGGTTTGTCTGGAAAAAATTCGATAATGCAGGTATATATTTTGCAGCAGGGGAAATCACTAAAAGGGGACATCTTATTCATGTATGAAGCGTTGGCTCATTCTAAATGTAAAGCGCTCAGCTGCAAGAAATTGCATTGTTTAGATACGGCTATAGAGTGAAGCGCTGTTGTCGCAGACCCTTAACAGATTAAGCCTATGATGTAGGACAATCTTACATTTCATTTTCATTTTATTTATTAAGCTGTTGACAAAATTTCAATTGTATAGCCATGGTAAAAATATTTTAAAAAAAACTTACATTAAAATTTGAATAATACAAATCACCACAGATCTAATTACACAAAATTACTCAACAATCACTCATAAAAAGTAAATCATAATGGTAGATAGTAATAAAACTGAGAACTTACGTTAACAATAGCTTATATGGATAGAACAAAACACGTATGCCAGTCAGCTATACACAAAATGTCAGAGAACACAACAACAATAATTAAAGAAACAAAACAAGCAATAAGTAGAATCCACAATACAATAAAATACACTGGCAATACCCCCAACAAATCAAAACAACCAATCTGTTACAGTTATATACCCAACTCAAATATACTACCTTTGCAATGCGATGGTGGCCTAACCGGCTAAGGCGCTAGTCTTTGGTGATGGACTCTGCTGATTCGAATCTTGGCAAGACTAAAACTTTTTTCAAACAGATGGAATAGAGCGTTTCACTTTAGGACCGTTCCACAAAATGCATGGTGAAACGCGTGATGGTAAAATCCGTTCACTCCCAGCAACAAGAAAACTATATACTCTGCCATACACACATGTATACACATTTGTTGGACGTGGTGCGCCTATAGAAGTTTACACTTCAAAACTGAACAATTTACTCAAAGACATGAAATAAATTTCAGAAAACAAAACAAAAGCTCATCAATTTCGATCATAGAATTACTTAACTCAACGTTTTTAACCCCAATTATTTTAAATTCAGTCATTTGGGTAAAACTATATTATTGTTCGCTTAAAAATTCACTAAGTTTTATAATTAACTGTAGCTAATTTATTATAAGTAATCTCTCTCTATACCGGGTGTCCCACGAAGAGGTCCCTATTTTTGAATTGATATGACAGACGTATAGAGCGCGCTACAGACTTGAAATTCTACAGTCGTGACTAACATATATGTAAAAGAAATACCTCTGAGTATCAGTTAATTCTGACTGATCCAAACAAAATGGCGGAAAAACAAAAAACAACAAAATCAGCAATCGTATTTTAAGGGTAAACCTACTTTTATTTAGAATAGGAACAGCTGTTTAGACTATTTTAAATCTATCAGCTGACTGCGTGTATCCACAACAATGAACATATTTGGTAATAAACATTGGTATTTGTTATTAAGTTGCATTGTAAAGTGTCTTATGTACCATGCCGTTTTCAACTGAGCAAAAAGTGAAATGTTGTTCCTGGGCTATTGCCTTTGAAAATGATTATGAAGCAATAAGGTGTTTTAGGGAAAGGTATCCAGGTGTAGTTCCACCGTCAAGGAAATCTATTCGTAAGTGGAAGACTATCTTACTAGAAACGGGGTCAATACAAAACAAAAAATACCATAGATCCTCCAACATAGAAAATGAAGAAATCGTATGTGCTGCTTTCGTGGAATCTCCAAATACGCCTAATTCAGTAAGAAATGTGGAATCTGCTACAGGGATACCGAAGTCATCTGTCCAAAGGTATGCCAAGAAGAACAAAATCAAACATTATATAACTCATTTAGTTCACGGACTGCTTGAAGATGATCCTGACAGACGATTGGAATTTTGTTCGAAAATATTTGAAAAGACTGACGTAGATAGCAAATGGCATGAAGGAATCGTGTTTTCAGATGAAGCGACATTTTATCGAACAGGAACTGTAAACAGGCATAATTGTCATTACTATAACACAAAAAATCCACATATCTTACAAGAAGAGAAATTAAAATCAACAGGTATAACAGTTTGGGCTGCTGTTACCAAGGATGGTGTTTTGTCGTATGACATATCCCGACAAACAATGACTGAAGAAAAGTATGCATCAGTTTTAAGCAATCGCATAGTTCCTTATCTTTCTCAGCCTGAGATGAAAGACGTTTTTTTCCAACAGGATTGAGCTCCTCCGCATTATGCTAATGTGGCCAAAGCAGTTTTGGATCAAAATCTTCCTAACCGTTGGATAGGCCGTGGCAGCAGCTTCATGGACTGGCCTACAAGGTCTCCAGACTTGACTGTTTCTGACTTTTTTCTGTGGGGCTTTTTGAAGGAGAAGGTTTATTGTCATAACATTGCGACAGACGATGAACTAATGAGGTTGATCGAAGAGGAACTGTTGTTGATACCTCAAAAGTTGTTCAGCAAAGCGTATGACTGTTTTCTATTTCGTTGTCATCAGTGCATTGCGATCGATGGACATCAGTTTGAATAAGGTTTATGGATCAAATGGATTTAATTTATTTATGAGTTACTTATATCTTTAATTCAGTAACGTTGTTTAGTGCTTAGTAACATCGTTAAAATTCAATAATTATGTTGTAACACTTAAGCAAATAAAATTATTTTAACGAAAAGGTACTATTTCTTTGATATCCCGCCATTTTGTCCTAATGTGTCAGAATTAACTGATACTCAGGTGTATTTCTTTTACATATGTGTACGTTAGGACTGTTGAGTTTCAGGTTTGTAGAGTGTTCGGTGCATCTAATATATTAATTCAAAAATAGGGACCTCTTCGTGGGACACCCGGTATATAAAATGCAATGTCCTGACTGATGATCAACGCAGAGCCGATTCTATTAAAGCTAGATACTTGAAATTTGGAAGGTACATCCATCCAATAATGTAGAGGCGCACTAAGAAATAATTTTGCAAAATTTTTACATTAAATGGTAGAAAATGCGAAAATTCATCACTCCCATAAGCAGCCCTATAACATATGAAACAACTGATTCGTATCAAATTCTTAGCAACACAATTCTAGGTGTGGCCTGTTTATATTAAACCAAAATAACGTTTTTTAATACATTTACATTCAATACCATAGCAATCAAATTAGCCCATTAGGATTAGTTAATAATTATTTATAACAACCAACAACTTATTTAAGTTGGTTTAACAAAATAAAGACAAACACAAAGGACAAACCAATGAACTGTAATATAATTCAAACATCTATTATAATTAAAAATAATTATTGTTACACATTATTAATAAAACAGCTGATTTGGATCAAAAGAATAATACAATTTTAGCAGGCGATGATAACCACCCAGGTTTTTCGCCTTTAAACCCCAAAAAAAAAAGAAAAAAAAAAGATTAATACAATTTTAGGTTAGGCTTTTAAAACCTATGAAATATAATATTTCAAACAACTAATATAATTCAAGATAGAATAATATATTACTAGTGGACCGGGCAATGCTTCGCTATTGCTTGATTTACCTAACCTAAAATTATATTCAGTTTTTGATCCAAATCAGTTGTTGATCAAAATCAGCTGTTGATCAAAATCAGCTGTTTTAAGCTTTTCATACTAACAGCTGTTTTTTGTGCCCCTGATAAAATCCAAAGAAATCTTTCTTCTTCTTCCTTAAGATTGACCTTCCATAAGAATAACATGGCAACTTTGAGGGCCACTGGGGCGAAGCCCTTAACATACATTGAGCTCATTTTAAGGGAAGCACAACTTCAGAGTGAGCTCTGTAAAATGACACAAAAACATCAAAATCGGTTAAAAACTCTAAGAGGAGTTCTACTCACAAAATAACCCCTAGCAAATTAATTATGTATAGATTGTTACACATTAAAAATAAAACAGCTGATTTGGACCAAAGGTTTAACACAATTTTAGGCTAATCAACAAACGTTTCTTGAAAACGTTTCGAAGTATTACCATAGCAACCAGATTAACACATTTATATACATTTATAATAAAAATGAATTGCTGTTCCTTTGTAAGCGCATCACTTGAGAACGGCTGGACCAATTTGGCTATGTTTTGTTTTAAAATGTTCGTAATAGTCCAAACTAGGTTTTTATATAAAGAAAAGTTTGAAAAGTTTTCCGAAAAAGTTTCAAAGTTGGAAAAAACCAAAACAGCCTCTTTTGTATGGACGCAAGACCATAGCGCTCAAAAACAGCTGTTCGTATAAAAAGCTTAGCAACACATGTTTGTTTACATTCATTACCATAACAACTTTACTTAGGTTTTATAATCAGTTTATTATTCTTCAAAACCAACAGCCTTTTTAGGTTAGATTGACCAACTTAAAGAAAACAAAAATAAACTAAAAAAATAAATGCTTCCTATATTTTAATTCAATTCAAACATTGGTTGTTACGTATTATATATAAAACAGCTGATTTGGATCAAAAACTGATCATAATTTTAGGTTAGGCCTACAATTAACCAAAACACGTTTATTTGCAACCAATTGGGATAATTTAGAATCAGGTTTTTTACAATTCTTCACAACTATCAGTTTTTTTTCGATTAGGTAAAAGCAAGCAAAATGTTTACCGTATTATCTATCTATAAAGGTTTACAAACTATAAATCTAAATTTGTATAGTATATTCTTAAGTGCCATAAAAACCATTTTGTAATTCGATTACCGGTACTTAAGTCAATGTAATGAAATGGAATAACTACCCTTTAAATTAAATCAAACGACACCGAAGCATTGCTAGTCCACTAGTTAATAATAAATATATTAATTTTTAACACGCTTATATTAGCTTCACTTGTATGTATGTATGTATGTATGTTCGTTTGTAAGTAACTCTCCTTTGGACTAAAAGCCAGTGGCTAATTACTGTTATTATA
>JAGFPH010009648.1:0-24554 GCA_018207615.1 Philaenus spumarius | reverse complement strand
AATGACCTAGGTCGTGATGCAGCAATTTAAGAATGAGACAAAGCTACACACTTTGTTTTCCATTTCTCTAGAGAACCATGGTTGTTTTTTTAAAATAACATCTTGAAAAAAGTATTTAAATTATATGGGGTCGTTTCCATCTGCGGAACTAAATCGGAAACATTCTGAAGGCGATTAACAACTTCGCTTCCCCACGATATTATTATTAAATATTAAAAGTTTATCTTGCATCGTAATTGTGCCCATGTCATAAACAATTTCACGGATGGCGAGGGGTATTTTCTTTTCATTTACTATAAATAATTCTGAAGTAATTTTTTAACCACACAAAAAACATTGTTCTTTAAATTTAAACACTGGCACAGCCGATCGAGTCGCTTGTGAATAAAGCTTGATCAACACTTTTGCAACGAAATAATGCTGCAATTAATTTTCCAATTGTGTAGCCTTTTCTGCATGAATCATGCACGATGGTTGATTGTACATTTTTCAAAAATCGTTCGGTTTTGCCGTCTTTTCTTTTAATACTTGATTCTCTAAAAGCAGTCACACCAATCCGTATCGCAGTTGTAACAGCAAAGTTTTGTAAGGTTTCTGCACGTATAAAACGTGTTTCCTCTACATCAGACATGTTCAAAAATTGCAGAGCACACAAGGCAGATTCAAACCGGGGAATACTAAATAGAAAATGTAAACTCAAAGAGATCAAAGAACGTACAAAGCGTAATGATAACGTTTCTCTATAGATGACTAGTAAAAACCAGGGTAAAAAAAATTAACCTCGCGGGTGGTGTGGAAGCTAGTAGAATGAAAAATAATAATAATAATTATTACAAAAAATATAGCAGCAATAATAGTTCAATAATATAATACAAATAATAGTAAATAATTCATTAATTTCAAGTGATAATTATCGCACTCATGCAGTTTTTATAAATACAAAACACAAGATGGCACAAAAACGTGACCCCGACGCGCTACGACTTTTAAACTGTCAAAATCGGTTTTCCCGTACCCAAAAACATATAAAACGTTATCCTACACTGTGATTTCAAAGTTTCGATCCAAAAACGTGACCCCAAAGCAACTTTTTAACTGTGAACATTGTTTTTTTCGTGCCCAAAAACATATAAAATGATACCCTACACTGTATTTTAATAATTTTGACCCAATATTTTCAAAATTTTGACCCAAAAACGTGACCCCAAAGCGACCTTTTCACTGTGAAAATCGGGTTTTCGTGACCAAAAACATATAAAATGATACCCTACACTGTATTTTTAATAATTTTGACCCAATATTTACAACATTTTGACCCAAAAACGTGACCCAAAAGCGACCTTTTCACTGTGAAAATCGGGTTTTTCGTGCCCAAAAACATATAAAATGATAATTTACACTGTATTTTAATAATTTCGACCCAATATTTACAAAGTTTTGACCCAAAAACGTGACCCCAAAGCGCTACGTCTCACGCTAGAAAGCTCAAAAACTTGTTAACTCTCTGCAATAAAAAAGTATGAAGATTTTGGTACCACCAGAAGTTTTCTACGACGTCTGTGAGTGGTTATATTGTGTATGCAGGAAAACAGACAAAAAATTGTCGCATGATTTCAATACTTCGGCATTCTAATGCGAGCCAAAGTAACATTTAAACAATCGCCAAATAACATTCTCAATTACAAGTTCTCATCATACGAGACGGTAATGAGATATGACTAGCTGATATGACCAACTTATTGCCTTACCGCAAATGCCAGTAGTTCGCGGACCGTGAAACAATGTGCACCTAATAAACTGTCTAAATGTGCACACGTGTAGATAATTGCATTTGTGTGTGTAGTGTTGTATGTTTTATCAAAGTTTTAAGTTTTCACGACCTCTACGGAGGGATCTACTGAAGATGGAGTTTCGGCTCCGAAACGCGTCTTTGTAATATGACGGTACCGAAAAGGTAAAGATAATAATTTATTACTATATATTATTTTCTACTTATAGACCAGTCGAAATAGACGTTGATAATGTGTAAAATGTAAACAGGTCTACAGTTCATTAAAATGTTTTTTAAACGAACAAGTCAATAGTTTTCTAAATATATTTAAACGGTTGTTAAAAATCTATGCTTTTTTAAAAGTGAATATTTTCCTTTGAACTTAAAATTAATAATATATTTTATCGTAACTATGATATGTTATTGATTTAGAGATATAAATTGACCCTCAAATGTAAGTCTAAAGGAGATAATGTATGAACTTAACCAGCAAAACTTTAAGAAACAAAACAAGTTGTATGTAACTTTACAAGTAAAAGTACACCTTGGCTGATTCCAATATGTTCTGATTAAGCATTACATATTTCAAATCAGACTACAGTTGAGGGCTTTGTCGATTGTCTGGACAAAAATCAAGTCGGGTACATTCAGAACTACGCCGGTCACTTCGATCTCCGCAGAAATGAAAACGGACAACCCTCGAACCCCATCCAGTTTCCTCCGCATGCACAGATTGTGAACTCGAATTCGGATCTACACCAGAACGCGTGTTCAGAATGGGCTCGCGCTACACGTTCTTAACCTGTGCAGGGTACAGAAACCTGTGCAGTTCTCGGACGATCAACATTTTCTTCTCCGCGGAGAGAGCGAGCCTGATAGGAAGAATGCGACTAACCTTCATGATGTTCAGAAATCTAATGACAATTACATTGTTTTGCTAATATTTGTCCTGTATCCATGGTAATATAAATATATTCTTGTCTTCAACAATGACAGTTTGGGATTTATTTTTACAAAATTGTATTCTATTCAAGATTTAAAAGAACTTTAATAGTCCGGTTAAATAGTATATTTCATTACTAGTACCGAAAGTGGCACTTTCCGGTGCGCGCCCAAGTTTCATGTGTGAGGCGGAGCCGAACACAGGAATATCGAATTTCACGTGTGAGGCGAAGCCGAGCATGTGAAAGTGTGTTTCGCGTACGAGGCGAAGCCGAGTACGGGAATAATTGGAGCAAGTGCCGGAAAATCACTTTCGGTACAAGTTATGAACGGTACTTTTCATCACGACGCAAAAATACACACAATGCTGAAGAAGAAACCTCAGTAAAATGCAAACTATTATATTTCTCAATTAACATTTTTTTATAATAACAAATTTACTATAATAAGCCTACATAACAACGTAACAACGTAGCGGGCAAATGGAAAACTAATTGAGAGCAAGGGAAAACAAATTTAGAGCAAGGGAAAATCAGCTGATCGTTTTTCCCTTGCTCTAAATTAGAGCTTGGGAAACGATCGTTTTCGTTGCTACCAGCTGACATCAAAAGTAGCTACTTTCGGTACGGAGTGATGAAAAGTATATTTCATCGGTTACCGGACATTAGACCACACGGACATTCGACCACATATGAAAATATGCGGACATTCGATCACACTTTCGGGGCAACTACCTGGGTAGGGTCAGCTAGGGATATGTAAATATTACTCGCAGGACAATCCACCACATTTTTAAGGAATGGTGGGTGGAGGGGGTTGGAAGATATTAAAGGGGATGGTCGTAGGCCAAAGGGCTGGTGCATCCGCTACTACTACACTAGCCTACTTCAAGACTAACTACACTACTCCCTCTCGTCCTCATAATAAGTTTTGCCAAATTAGTTTATTATATTATATTATATATTAGTATAACCTAACCTAACCTAGCCGACCATCCCCTTTAATATCTTCCAACCCACCTCCCCCACCCTTCTTTAAAAGTGTGGTGCATTGTCCGGCGAGGAATATTTACATATTCCTAACTGACCCAACCCAGGTAGTTGCCCCAAAAGTGTGGCCGAATGTCCTCTGTGGTCGAATGTCCATGTGGTCTAATGTCCGGTCATCTATTTCATCACTAGTACCTAGCGTGGATATTTATGGTGCGAGGTCGTGGTGTTAACGAAAGAGCATCAAAAAGCACTTTAGTTACAAGTTATGAACGTTACTTTTTATCATACTGCATTAGAATCACACGAACACTTAATTAATTTAAATACATTATTAATTGTTTTACATATTTTGAACGGTTAATGTACCGCAATGCATTTGTTTACGTACAATAAACTCAAAAACGGTTTATTTCACAAAAAATGTTTTGAAACAAAAGTTTCAGAAAATTAAAGTTTTGGAAAAAAACCGGAATTTTGCCACCATTTTCCAAGATGGAGGCGAAAGCTCAAAGTGGTGGGGGTCACAAACCTAGTATGTTAGGATGTCAAAATGTACTATATTACCAAGTCTCATCTCTCCCGCATTTTTTTCCAGGTAACTTAATTTTTAACTCCCTGCTGCCTGGGCTATATGAAGTCACAGTGAATCTGTTTATTAAGTTAAATATGTTTGTGAGAAAGTATGTGCCAGTTCATGGTACCGCTTATTTTATGTTATATTGACCAACTTAAAGCAAACAAAAACAAAATTCAACTAATGCTTACTATATTTTAATTCAATTCAAACATTGGTTGTTGCATATTACGTACAAAACAACTGATTTGGATCAAAAACTGAACATAATTTTAGGTTAGGCCTACGATGAACCGAAACACGTTTATTTGCTAGCAATTGGGCTAATTCAGAATCAGGTTTTTACAATTCTTCACAACAATCAGTCTTTTTAAATTAGGTAAAAGCAAACAAAAGGTTTACTGTATTATCTATAAAGGTTAACAAACTATAAATCTAAATTTGTTTAGTACCGTATATTATTAAGTGGCATAAAAACCATTTTGCAATTCGATCACTTACGTCAATGTAATGAAATGGAATAACTACCCTTTAAATTAAGGGTCGGCTCTAGCTGTCGGCCATGTTGGCTGACACTTCATAAGACCAATGTTAAATTAAAATCCAAATTTTTCCTTTATTTTTGATCGGAAAATTATAAACGATATGTCATTTTAAAGCTATGGTCAATATGCATGCAAATGGCTTTTTAAAAATTAAGAAAAATATTTTGTTTAATGTTTATTAACAATTTAAAACATTGATTTTTAATATTTTTTATGTTGTCACTATTAATTATAGCGAAAAACTACCAAGCCATTCGCCTGAAGAATTACGTCCCCAAGAGTTTTATATTTTTTTAAAAACGCTATTTGAAAAATTGCGGGTTTTAAATGGATTTAGGCTGAGCAATGTCCGTGTAACCTACCGCCGCTATAGGGTGATTTTAAATATTTTTTACGTAGTAACTATTAATTATAGCGAAAAATTACCAAGCCATTCGGATGAAGAATTTTGTCCCCAAGAGTTTTATATTTTTTTAAAAACGCTATTTGAATAATTGCGGGTTTTTAATGGATTTAGGATGAGCAATGTCCGCGTAACCTACCGCCGCTATAGGAAGTCGAAGGTTGCTTTTTGTTTTACTAGAGCCGACCCTTAAATCAAGCAGTAGCGAAGCATTGCCGGGTCCACTAGTGTATTAATAGAATTTGTTAGCACCTCAGCATCCAACCCGGGTTCACGCGCTGCTTCGTTCTGGGCGCATCGGAAAAACTCAATTTGCCAATTTGCACCTAACCTAGACCTTCGCTTCGTTTCAGCGGACAAGCTTCAATTGATGATTTAATTTCGTGATGTGAAACACGCTGTATAAACCTAACATAAAATTGCTGATGGTTGTTAAAAACAATGAATTATTTTGCTATTGTAATTAATGTAAATGCTTTCAAGAAATGTGTGTTGGTTCAGTATGGGCATAAAATTACTTAGCTTTTGATAAAAATGACTGTTTTATTAGCGAATTTCCATAGGAAAAATGAGCTATTGCAGTGGCCCTTATGGTAAGACCCAAGGTCGGGAGTAGGAAATGAGCACCGATCATGGTCCCCAGAACACGTCTTGGAGTGTCATTAAAAATCATACGTATAGGCCTATTTGTATACTAGTGGCTTGTAGGGGCAATAGCCCTTATATATAGGCTATATTTTTAGGAGCAATACCTCTTCGTGATGGCCCACCTTTGCGAGGTGGTCTTCCAGCGTTATTAATTACAGTAAAAGAGCACAGTTGAAATAATTTTATAATGTGTTAACTGTTTAATCATATAGCCTAGGCTTTGATTTTAATTCTCACTTTGAAACAAAAACACAGATAAAATAACAAAACGCGTCACAAAACTGCACATTCAGGTGTTGTTATGATAGCTGAATTTTCCAATTTATATACAATCACCTGTTTTTAACACTAAAATCACTTGATTTACACCTATATGTTCTTTGTCGTCCTATTTACATGGTAATTATTTTATTTCGTAACAAAATTTCGTGACACAATTAACAAAAATGAATATTTCCCCCCAAAACTTCATGCCCAGACCTCTAAAATGAGACATCTCCCAGCTTTCTAGACCTACCGTTGCAAATTTCTACGACACAATTTCATTTGCATATTTGGGTTTACGGAATTAGATGTATAGATATTTTATATGTATATATGTGTTCGCACTCTAGCGGCGGCATTTTAAGTCCGATTTGGTTCAAATTTGGTACACATGTTGGTTGTCTACGTCGCTCGGACGAGTTCGTTATCCAAACAAATCCAACAATCGGAAGCACATTTTTTGACCGGAAATAACTATTTTTTGAGATTTTTCCTACGATAGTGAATTAGTTTTTTTCTACAAATATAAATGTAGGATGTTATTCTGCACATTTTGTTTTTTTACGCGACCTTATAGCTCGCTTGGTTCACCCAAAATCGATCAAAACGTAAAATACCATAGAAGTACCCGGTTCAAAGCCATGTGGTGGATTCTACCGTGGGGTTGGCGTGCGAAGCACGAATTGCATTGTGTATTGAAGAGACTCCCAACACGGGGTTTGGCTTGCGAAGCACGCAATGCATTTTGTATTGAAAATACTCATAATACGGGGTTTGGAGAAGTCTGTAGTTAAAAAATACGAATATTTTGTCTCTTGTACATTTTTTGTAAACTTAACGGTTTTCAAGATATTTCACGTTAAAAATTTGTAACGGCCGCCATTTTGAAAATTATAAAAATAAATTCTTTGTGTTTGGTACACTTGTTAATCGTAACATTGTAAAATGCTTATTTCAAATTTGAACTCGACATCTTATCTATTTCCAGAGTTACAGTGAGTTTTTGTAAAAAAAAACAAAATGGCGGATTACGGCTAAACTAAGTCGAAATCAAAAAAATGTTATACTACATTTTCGACTTATTTTTGCATTTAGGATCTGAATCTACATGGCCCGCTGCACTTTACTGAATCATCCTGTATAAATAGAGAATTATCAGCAAGTTTGTACGAGTGCTAGAGTAAGGTTTTCTGCTAAATGAGAAACACAGACTATTAAGTTTTAATTTTACTATAAGGTGCGATTAATTTTACAATTAATTTTGCTTACTCTTAGTTTTGTTCAGATATAAATTGTGTAGAAACTTTGTGCGCATGCGCAGAGGTGTTATTAATTGACCGAGCGAAGCGAGGTCTCCGTTTTAACTCGACCGTTCGGCATTTCGTCTGTGTGTCTGTGTGTCTGTCTCACTATTACGGCCAAACGCCTTGACCGATTTTGATGATTTTTTGCATGAATGTTCCTTATTCCTAGGCCGAGCCATGTATATATAAGGTTTTTCCATTTTTCATTTTAAACCCCTTAAATAAAATAATAATGGCAGCCGCACCGTTTCTCTCAGTGTAAGCTTTTTACCAAAGCCAGTTTGTGGGTTAACCGTAAGTCGAATTTAAAAACTAATGACATTTTGCCAGTTGCAAATTTGATTTTCAACAAAATTGTATTGTTCATTTTTTTCCGTATCTCTAACGGCAAGCTCACAAAATGGCCGTAAACTTCAAGTTTGTTAAAGATCGTCCAATTTTTGTATTTCAACCAAGTTTTTATACGTTTATTCTCAACCAATTCAAAAGTGTTCCGTAGATTTTTTGTAGATAAAGGTTCAAAAAATTCATATATGCCAGTAAAATAATATTCAAGTAAAATTAACAAATGTATTAGCTCAAGAAACATTTATTAATTATTAGCATGTTCAGTAACGAAAGGAAATAGTTTAACTTTAGGCCTACATAAAAAGTAGTAAAAATTATTATAATTTTGTTCATAAATGTAAAAATGTTTCGTAATTTAGTTCCAAATAGAATTGTATAAAAATATTTATCAATTTCAAATTTGATATTTTAAAAACACCAGTTTGTATGTTCCTACTACAAGACTACTAACAAAACTAGGCCTGTTTTGAATAGTAATTTAGGAATATATCCTTTGCCCAAAAATTAAATATTATAACAACATGTAGATCAAAGAATTGAACTTTATAATTGTGAATTATCATTGTAAATTTCATAAAAGCTTTACTTGAATTACAAAATTAGATGAAACAAATGAAACCTCTCGGCGATAAAGGACATTCAAAAAATGACCGTTGGACACTGTGGGAAGTGTTGGTTCATGAATAAAGTTGAGATCACTATCACGACGCTTTAACATCGTTTGTTTTCATTATTTCTAATATTGGAATATGATATACGATATGGAAGTTGTGGAACTGTAAATACATTGTTAAGTTTTAGTTATTTAAGTATGTAAATATTTAATTCTATGTTGTCCCTCTATAACGTGATGTATTTAGCTATCTTAAGCATTATTAACATAAATACAACCCAATGATTCTAAAAGAAAATCTTTAGCAGTTAAAGCTGAAGAAAAGAAAAAAAACGAGAACTAGAAACCCTGGAATCGCGGGAATTGCAAAATAATGTTTCACTTGCTAAACCTTGTGATTACTTCCTTAGTGGCACACTATTTTTAACCTAAGCTCAAAACCACATTTTTTAATTCAACGAGCGAGGTCTACTGTTTACAGAACTACTAGTAAAAGTGTTATAATCTTACATAATTGCGGGAACGCTGCCTCTAATACTACACTTGACAACACTGCAGGAGACTGTTTATAAACTAAAATTATATCAACATTATTTTAAAGTACAAATCACGTAGTAATTACTTGAAATATGTTTTTACATGTTTCATTTTTACAATTAAAACACGTGAAATGTGTATTTAATGGAAATCCAAGTTGAAATTATGAAAGAGAAAAGTAAGCAATGGAAACATTTAGTGCTGCCTGTTTTTACGGAGATAGGGGAGCGCAGTGTTGAATGAGATGGGTTGAGCGAAGCCAGCTCGGGTAAATTAAGAGCTGTGTATGCTGAGGGTACTTACACTCTTGATTAATTTAAGGGGTGGGGTTTCGGGGACTGAATTTATTTGTAAATGACAATGTAATGTATTTATTTTCTAATGAAGAAATATTATTCAATGATGCTGCAGTAATTCGTTTTTAAGTGTAGAAGGAGTATTTTAGGTATTTTTGGTTTGATTTTTATTAAAATGTAGACCTGAGCCTTGATGGTTCTTTTAAACTTTATTATAATTGCTGTTATAAAATATTCGAAATAATTTGATTTGAACATTTAACATTATTTACCACTTTAGCTTTTTTGTTTATATTAATCCTAAACTTTTATTATAAAGAAAATATAACATGATTATGTTTATAGACGGTTCCAACGGGATTGGCGTGCTGAGCACGTAGGGGTTTCTAATAGTATTTTATATTTTGGGGTTAAAGTCGATGATTTAATTAGGACTACGATTAAACGTATGATCTTTTACTTTGTTTTACAACATTTATTCCTGGTCTGAATTAGCTGAATAGATGTTTGAGTTAAATGTTTAATAAAATTTTTTCCGTCATGTCTGCTTCCTGACGAGGAATTGTTATTAGTATTTCAAGACAAATGCATCAAACAATTCAACCATGAGCATGCGCTATAGTACTTTGTAATAGGTCCTATGTATTATATAGGCCTACTACTTTTAATAAATTAGTTACAGTTAATTAGAAAACTTAGTGCATTTTAAAGCGAATAATATTATAGTTTTGCCTAAAATACTGTATTTAAAATATTTGGGGTTAAATCGTTGAGTTAAGTAGGTCTGTGATTAAAATTTATGAGCATTTGTTTTGTTTTCAGTAATAACTTATTTCATGTCTGAGTAAATTGTTTAGTTTTGAAGTGTAAACTTCTATAGGCGCCCCACGTCCAAAAAATGTGTATACATGTGTGTTTAAGAGGGTATATTAGCTTTCTTGTTGCTGGGGGTGAATCGGATTTTACCGTCACGCGTTTCACCATTCATTTTTTGAAACGCTCCAAAGTGAGACGCTCCTACTAATTTGAAACGCTCTATTCCACCTGTTTGAAAAAAGTAATGGTCTTGCCGAGAATCAAGTTCATCACCAAAGACTAGCGCCTTAGCCGCTTAGGCCACGATCGCATTGCAAATTTAGTATATTTGAGTTGGGTATAAAGTGTAACAGATTGTCCTACATCATAGTCTGTTATAGTACGGGAGGTAGCGTTGCATTTTTCGAGGAATTTTATACCGAATGAATTTCATTTCTAGCAGTTGATTATAGTAAAATTCAACTCAGAATGAGGCGGAAGTTGAAGCCTACCGAGGGTCAGTACGGTCGACTGGTTTCCGCTCCACTTCTACCTGAATTTTAATTTTTTATAGTAGCGTTATACAAACTTTTTTTATAACAAGAAAATATAAAAGTAAATCGCATAACGTTGTGTATCACGATCGTCTGTTTATTTTGATACCAAATTTTAAGTAAATCGGTAAATGTTGAGTAATTAAATGGCATAGCTTTTAATGTAACTAAGAACTATTGAAGGTGTTTTTAATTACTCAACATTTACCGATTTACTTCAAATTTGGTATCAAAATAAACAGACGATCGTGATACACAACGTTATGTGATTTATTTTTATATTTTCTTGTTATAAAAAAAGTATGCATAACGCTACTATACAAAATTAAAATTCAGGTAGAAGTGGAGCGGAAACCAGTCGACCGTGCTGACCCTCGGTAGGCTTCAACTTCCGCCTCACTCTGAGGTGAATTTTACTATAATATTCAATATTGAACAAAATGAGCCTAGTTGCCGTACCCGCGGTGGAACTCAAAAAGACAGCATGTGAAATTTGTCAAAAAAGTTTTTACTCCGAGTGATTTCATACTGACCCAAAATTTAGGGGATAATTTTTTAGATCATTTTTAACCAAAAAATAATAATCAGCTGTATAGATGATGGGTTATTATAAGTCAGTCACGTATATGAACATGTCAAAAAAAATTTTAATGTAAAGTCATTTCATACCGTATGAAATTTATACAGCTGAATTTTGATACATTTTTAATAATAAAGAAAATCGTCAGCTGTTTGGATAACGGGGGAAAGTCCGTCAGTCAGCGTCATATACATGCTGCGCGCTCAGTGCATCTCATCGTTGCATAGTCACTTTTACTAATAAACTGACGATATTTACACCCACAAACATTCAGTTGTCGGCGGTTTTTAATTTTGTTAACAATCAATAAATTACTCTATGTTTTAATAATTTCAACCAGTATTGTATTAATTTAACATAAGTAATGCCACTTTACTGTGAATGACGTTTTTGTTATAGATTTTTCATACTTATTAAGTTCGTGTCGGTTTTAAATTATATATCAAAATATATATTAATAAAACATAAAACGACGATTTGGATTATTTTAATGCTAGTTATTTAAATTTGTATTTTATTAATAAATACGAACAATAGGCCTATACGAAAAAGCTCATCTTTATTTTTACAAAAATTATTAATTGATTTCTTCGTTTAATTCTTCCGTATCATCTGTCTCATAGTCATCATTTTCTTCACCACTATCATCAGAGCTGTCTATGATGACATTTTGTTCTAGCTTAAATTCCTCTTCATTATCTTCTTCATCACTATCTGATTGTTCAAGTTTATCGCATTCAACGTTTTCTATGAAAAAAATAGTACAGATATTAAAGCTTGTCGACATTATTTCAATTAAATTTCAATGAGTTATGAAAATATACGAGCAAAAAAGTATTTTCCCCATTTGCAATACACATAGGGTCTTCCAAGAAGAACAATGCCAATAATGTTGTCTACACTATTTCGATTAATTTCTCTAGTAATATTATTTATTATACGTCATTGCTTCCTACTTTTTCCTTTGTGTTTAAAAAGTAATTAATCCTTGTTTAATCAATATCCTTAAACAACCTACAAGTTTATTCCCGAACATAATGATTAAAGTTATGATCGTAAGGTATTCACTTTAGTTTTTTTATTTATTTTATAGCGTGTATTAAATCTTTTAAAAATATTTCCGTAATCTGTGGACTTATGATTTTTTAGCTTTATGAATTTTTTCCAACTGTTTGGAATTATTAGGTATCGACAATATTTCTTAAAACTGAATAAAATTTTGAAAATGCAAAGTTAACATTTTTCGTTTTGGGAATGACAATCCAATTAAATTTACCCAATTCTATCTTTATTTGTTCAAAATTGATTGATATTTTTCGTTCCGTTAGTGCAGAAGCAATAAACTCTTTTTCATAACGGATTGAGTTTTAAATTTCAAACCCTATAGCGCAATAGTCGGTTATATTTTTGGGAAACGCGGCAGACTTACAAGAATCCAAATACTTACCTAACAAAAATGTGATCAATTCATGTTGTAGAATATTCAGTTATTCCATTAGTCTTGTTGATTTTACACAAAGCCCAGATTAGTAAACATAGATAAGGCTCAGACTGAGAAGAGTCGACTTCAATGTTTACATTTCCTTCACACAACAATAGGACTTTGCGTTGGTTGCAATTTCGGACATAAAAGTGTCTAATTCATTGATGAACTCAAACACACTTAAACTTTGCAATGTATACATACCGAAAGTTAAATTGTCAAATTATACACATTATTTATGCTAATATTTAAACATGCAGAATCACATTATTACTTACAATAAAGGGATCTTTTCAAAACAAAGTATATGCACAGGTCATAAGCCGCATTTCAACGCTTAAAAACTGATTTCATAGTTTACTCTTACTCCAAAAATGTATTAGTGTAAAGAAGGAAGTTATACTTCCCAGTACATATCAGTATATATTCAGTGTATATTCGGTTTATCTATTTAGTAATAATTTTTAATAAGTAATAGATTACTATGATTAAGACATAAATTACCTTACCTTGATTCATAAGATGATGTCTCAGAACGACCACTTGAACGATCATTTTTCGATAAAGCAGTAAATAGTAATTAACAATTTGAATGATATTTCTGAAAATCATTTATTTCTACTTACCCTTTAGCGTCTTTCATGTATAAATTATATTTTTGTCGTATTTCTAGAATATTTTTACATTTTCCCAGATAACTTGCATTGAACGAATGAAGAGGTTCATTTCTTTTAAAACAAAATATACAAATTGGTTTTGTTTCCACAGATATTTTGGGCACATTATGTTTCAACAGCACAAATAGCAAAAAATTACAAAAATTAACTAGTCGAATTTTATGCAACAGTGTGTTTATCATTTGCTTGTATGAGTTTGTCTCGCTAGTAACCAAACTAGGGTCAGTTCTACCTGGAGCCTGACAAAAAAGATCTTAGTGAGGGGTAAGTCAGATTAGTGGAACCTTCGCAGAGAAGAAAGTTTAGTATTACAGTACATAATAATATAATTTAAAAGCGGCACGGACTTAATTATTATGGCAAACTATAACAAAAACGTCATTCACAGTAAGTGGCATTAATTATGTCAAATTAATATAATACTGATTGAAATTGAAACTTAGAGTAATTTGATTGTTAACAAAATTAAAAATCGCAGTCAGCTGAATGTTTGTGGGTGTAAAGATCGTCAGTTCATTATAGCCCGTCTCAGGTTAAGTTGAGGCAAGCGGGGTGGGTAATTAGGGTCGGTTTCAACCCCCCTAACTGACCCTTATTAATGCCGCCTGAGTGAACCTGTAGGACACTCTATTTTAAAATTGCAAGTCTGTAATGGCTGCTTTCACACTTACCGACACGACACCGACACGGCACCGACACGATATCGGAACGATGTTGTCGGTCATGAAAATTAACTTAAGGGGGCGCTTACCCTGCCGCCATATTGAATCTGATTCCCATAAGAGCAATGCTGCAGAATAAGTCATTTTTTTCCGTTAATTCGTGGAATAAATTTAAAATTTTGGTTTCATTTTGAAGTACTATCATATGCGGATGTTGATTGCCGAATACATTTTCAAAATCCGTGTTATTGTTTTCATAAACGTATGATATAAATAGTAAAAAATAGCAAACTTTATTAAGTTTTTACTCAGTTGCAAAAAGAGATATTGCAAAAATTCTTAGCAATCAACACCCACAATCTATTTTACTTTAAGAAAAACAATACAGATTTCGTTTTTTGACAAAAACAACACAAAAATATGCTTAACAGTGAAGGTATGTTTTGCTTATTTAACATTGAAATTGGTAGCCAACTTCGCCGTTTTGTATGTAGGGAGCCGAGCCTTAAAGTGTTGTAATTGTTTTGTTTTTTTGTCAATACAACAAATTACAAAATTAAATTTTTATTTATAAGTTGATATTGCATTAATTAACATAATAATAACAATTATCAAGTTTATTAATAATTCATTAGGTTTATTCTTATCAATATTCTTATCATCACTCACATTAGTAAACACCTCTAATGTTTACCAAACACCTCTTCCTGCAGAGTTTGACTATTATAAAGACAAACGTACTTAGCACTGTAAATATTTTGAATGAATTTTGATATATTATGATTGATTGATAAAGAAACAATGTACATTATTTAACTGTAAATATTTGTAAAAAAAAATACAAACAAATTATAAAATATAAAAATTGACGAAGGTCTAAAAGACCAAAACAGACCTCTGGCAGTCTCAAGTCTGCAAAACGAGCTATTTAATAATTAAATGAGCTCCGAAACGCAGAGAGAAAGTTTTAACTATCACAAATGGTAATTATAATATGTCATTACTATGGTACCTACACACAATTGTGTGTAAATAACGATACAGTATCGAGTTTTTCTCAAATAATGATTATTTATTACATATTTAAATATGAACTTCTCTAGTACATTTTTGTGGCTTTATTGTTGTAAACCATATTAGTAATGTTGATTCAACTAAGAAAGTTTATAATGCTAGTACAGCTCAAAGTTGGCCAAATGTAATCAAATTTGGTATCAAAATTATCAGGAAAGTATGATGAAACGAAATATGATATCGTTTTTTCATTTTCACTTAAGACATATAGACTTGCAATTTTAAACTAGAGTGTCCTACAGGTTCACTCAGGCGGCATTAATAAGGGTCAGTTTTATGACGGTTGAAACCGACCCTAATTACCCACCCTGCTTGCCTCAACTTAACCTGAGATGGGCTAGTCAAAGTGATTACGCAACGATTAGATGCACTGAGCGCGCAGCATGTTTATGTCGCTGACTGACGGACTTTCCCCCGGTATCCACACAGCTGACAATTTTCTTTATTATTAAAAATGTATCAAAATTCAGCTGTATAAATTTCATACGGTATGAAATGACTTTATATTTAAAACTTTTTGACATGTTTATATAGGTGACTGACGTATAATCCCCCATTTTGGCGCGGTATGAAATCACTCGAAGCAAAAACTTGTTTGACAACTTTCACATGCTCTCACCTTTAGCTCCACCACTACTGGAGTAGCTGACGCTCAGATCTCTTATGTATTAAGGGAAAACTATTATTGCTATGATTTTCAGCCGGTATGAAATGACTCGTTCAAATGTAGCGCTACCTCCCGTACTATTAAGGGTCTGCTCCAGTAAACGAGAAAGCAGCCGGCAACGACAGCGCTTCACTCTATAGCCGTACCTACATAATACAATTTCTTGCAGCTGAGCGCTTTAACATTGCCTCATTTCAAACCATTTTATAAATCCATCTTTTGTAATTGAGTGCTGAAAAAAAAAACCCCGAATATTCTTTATAAAATTGCGGATCCGGCTTGTGTTTCACTTTTAACTATACATTTTTTATTGTGTAAAGAAAAAAGTTCAAACTTGGTACTTCAAAAATGTCAATTACGTGACAAATGAAAAAATGTAAAAAAATGTGAAATTCAAAACGGATGCGTATTGTGACTGTGCTTAAAATACGACCTTGCAAATAGTTTTATGATACAAATTAAACGATATAAATGGTTTGAAATTTAACATTGTTCTTATGGGTTACAAATCCAAGATGGCCGCCACTACAGCAGTCCCTTAATGTTCATACAATGTATATGTAGGCTATAGTTTAATTAGTAATACCTCTGAAATGGACATTGTGCTTCCACATTTCGCAAGTTGTTTTAAAAAATTAACATTATGCTTCCTCATTTCGTAAGTTGTGTTAAAAAGTTTACACTTCTTCCGTGTGGTCTTAAGCACGCAATTACATTTTGTTTTATATTTACTATGTTTAAAATCTCTAGCTGCACATACACAGTTAGATATAGTTTGTTGTTTGTAGTAGGCCTAAGTGGTTTCTCCTGAAGAAATAAAACAAAATTGTGAAACATGTACATTTTCAATGACGTGATTTTTCACGGGACCTAACCAGTTAAAATAATAAATTCATTATGAAAACAGTTACAACACAAACTGACGCTTATTGGCTCAGACTGTACAGCTGTGGTGTGATTTAGTTTTATTACATTTTGAAACCAAAGTAAGAGTGCTCTCCTAATTTAACCCTTGAAAGCTTCTGTCAGGTCTATCGATCCAACTAAATCCCAGTTTGGCGAGTCCATCCACAAAACCATAACTCTCTCGGAAACGTACCCAGGAGAGAGTGGTTAGTGCCTCGCTGCGTCAAATGCCTTGCAATAAAACTATGGATATCGGTGCCCTCATTACAGCCAGCTGTTGATGCGACCCGAAGTAAAGTCTACGTTTTTCTTACAAATTGAACTGTTAACAAGTAATTGATTTAGTATTTACGAAAATGAATCAAAGGACATTTGTAATTTAAAATCTGTGAAATTCGTTCTTTATTAACCCTACAACCGGCAGACAACACTATAGTGTCGTCTCAGCTAACCAATCCAGCGCTTTTATAACGTCTGATTGTATCGAATATTTCAACCACTAAAAATCATTTAGTCTCGATAAAACAAAAACCATTAGAAATATATGTTTCAAACTTTAATTTTTCTATTTACAAATGTTTTATAAAACGTATATTTACATATGTAATCATCGTTTTAAAATTATAGTTTTCCAAAAAGCTATTGTCGGGCGTAAAAACACAAAGAAATTACTCAACTTTGTCACTTCTCCAAGGCTCGATATCGCTCGAGAAAAATATTTTGACGATAATATGAAGTTGTTTAGCATTATTTATGTGACGTGTACGAAAAGTGTACGAAAATATATGTTTCCGTAAGTGTTGTGTATACATATACGTTTGAGTGGCCATAGATAGCTGGCCTGATGATGCTGCTTGTGGCAGTGAAACGTGTAGCCATTTAAAAGGTAAAGTACAAATACAGAATACATTTGACAGAAAATAAAATTATATATATTTGATCTCATTTTGTGATTCAAATAAAGCTAAGTCAAATACTTTTATGAATCAATAAATTACACGTATACAATTCTTTGATTTTATTCTCTACACTATGTTATAATATTATTTAATTTTTGGGCAAAGCATATATTCCTAAATTACTATTCAAACTAGATATAGTTTGTTAGCAGTCTTGTAGTAGGAACATAACACCTGGTATTTTCAAAATAAGAATTTTTAAATTGATATATATTTTTATACAGTTCTATTTAGAACTAAATTACAAAACTTTTTTACATTTTGAAAAAAATTACAAAAAATTTTTACTACTTTTTATGTAGGCCTAAAGTAGAACTTTTTCCTTTCGTTACTGAACATTTTTTGTTTCTTGAGCTAATAACTTTGTACATTTTACATCAATTGATTTTTTATTGGCATATATGAATTCTTTGAACCTTTCTCTACAAAAACGCTATGGAACACTTTCGGATTCGGGTATACTTACTATATTTGGCGAACTTTTGAAAAAAAAATGTTTGCAAACGCCACACAAATCAATTTTAGTTAGTTGTCGGTTATTGGGTTCAGTAAAGTATCATTTTAAAACTAGTTACAATTACAATTTATAAACATGAACAAGGATAAATACATACAATTTTAAAGTATTTCATAATAGCTACAAAGTATTTTCATTTAATGAAAAAATTTACGAATCTATATGTTTTTAAAATATAAATAAGATTACCAAAATTAAAATTCTTACCATAAAAAATGTAATAGTTTATTTTAAAATATTTAAATATTCTCAAAATAATTGAGGGGGAAAACTCACTTACGGGCAAGGGCATACTAATATATATAGGCCTACATACTTTTTTTATGAACATTCATTCTTCTAACATCTCGCACTAACAGTATGTGAGTAAAGGGTCTTATAGACGGGGATAGTTATAGCTTTTAGTAGAAGAGGACAGTAGTACCCGCTAGTATCTCACCCTCTGCTATCCCTGTCTCAAAAGGTACTCTCCTGTTGGAGCGGGGAGTAAACACTAGCGGCGAGTGAAGTTGAACAGGTTCAACTTTTACTCCCCCCTTAGCCGGGAAGTAGAGGTCACGTGACCTACTCACAGCTAGTACACTCCCCACAGACACAGTGCGTTTCACAGGTACAGGTTTCCTTATCAGGGTGTCTGCTTTACTAATGTGAGGTTCCACTAACCTAAGCAGTTCATTAAATTTTCCAACGCTCATTCTCATGTGTCTTTTGTACTACAATAGACCCTCCTCTGCAAGCTCTCGAAATAGTGTTTGAGAGGCTCCTAATATGTCTTCCCCCGAACCAATCTTTTACCCATACTCTACTTTTGTTTAGCAATTCTTGTAACTTTTGACTCAAGTAAACAAATGACTACTTCACAAAATGACTTCATCAAACTCAACGTCGTCCGACATAGTTAGCACTTCACTATCGACCGACGACTCGCCTTGAGAGTAGTGTGGTGAGTACTCGCTTCGTCTATACACCTACTCTCCGCTGTTTTCACTAGCGGGTACTACTCTCCTCTTCTACTAGCGGCTAGAACTATCCCCGTCTATAAGCCCATTTAGTTGGCACAATTTTATTACCATGAGTTTTTCAAGTTAAAGGACTACTTACTTTGCAAGTCCTCTCTAACTGTAAATAAAAATAAAGAACCTATTTATTACAAAAATATTAAATGAAACCGTCCAATCAATATGTATAATAAATGTAAATGTATTTTACTCTCGAAGCGTCGAGGGGGTTATATTATAGTACGGAAGTCTTTCTCCCCACCAATGAAGCGTATTTCGGTTTGGAACTGCATGGGTTGGTTTTCGGAGATATAAAGATCGCATCGCAAAAATGAACTTTTTATGTTAAGTCGGCGAAGTAGCTGGGATCAAGTGCTCAAATGGCCGAGACTAGCCAGAATGTTCTAGAAATTTCAGAATGTTCAAAAAATTTTCTAGAATATTCCAAAGTGTTCGAGATAGAATGGTCTAAAATGTTCCAGAATGTTCCATAATGTTCTAAAATGTTCTAGAATGTTCCAGAATATTATAGAATCTTCCAGAAGGTTCGAGAATGTCCCAGAATGTTCTAAAATGTTGTAAAGTATTCCAGAATGTTCTAAAATATTGTAGAATGTTCCAGAATGTAATAGAATCTTCTAGAAGGTTCGAGAATATTCCAAAATGTTCTAAATGTTGTAAAATATTCCAGAATTTATATAATATTCCAGAAGGTTTAAAAGTTCTAGAATGTTTCAAATGTTCTAAAATGTTGTAGAATGTTTCAGAATGTTCTAAAATGTTGTAGAATGTTCCAAAATGTTATAGAATCTTCCAGAATGTTCGAGAATGTTTCAGAATGTTATAGATTTTTCCAGAAGGTTCGATATTGTTTAAGATTATTAAAGTCTGTTCTAGCTATCTAAGGGACTCCCTATTCCGGAACGTTCGAAAACGTTATAGAAAACCCGAAAAAGGCTATGCAGGTATAGGGCTAAAAATTGGCACATATATTTACTCTTCTACATATATAAAAGCCAAGACCCACTAACTCACTGACTCACTGACTCACTCATCACGATTTCTCAAAAACTTCCGAACGGATTGGAATGAAATTTGGTACGTAGCTTCCTCTAGAGCCATAGGTGCTCATTAAGAAAGGGTTTGAAAAAATTTGAAATTTTAGGGGGTTTGGGCATCAAAGTTATTAAATCACGATTTCTTCAAAACTACCGAACGGATTGGAATGAAATTTGGTATGTATCTTCCTCTAGGGCCATAGGTGCTCACTAAGAAAGGGTATGAAAAATTTCGAAATTTTAGGAGGGTTTTGGGGGGATCAAACTTACTAAAATCATAATTTCAGATCTTTTATTATTATGACAATAGTCCTTTTATTATTTAAGATCTATATATATAAAAGCCAAATACCACTCACTGACTGAACACTTAAAAAGAATACAATTACGTTAAAAAGACTGAAAATACCAACCACCACGGGCAACGCCGTACGGGTCAGCTAATAAGTTATATAAAGGCCAGAAAAAAATGTGTGCAGTCGTGGGACCCCCGTCAGGTACGAAGTTCATCACGCCTTTTCTTCAAATCCTAATGTAATTTAAAATTGATATTTTGAATAGAGCTTGTGCGTTGCGAGCGAAGCGAAGCTGTCCATAATCTGAGGCCGCAAGGTCGATCAAGCGACCGGAACAAAGCGTGCTAACCGTGGCTGGAGGATGAGGGGGGCATACATTCTGCTAACATATTTTGTACACGTTCTAATCAGAGCTCTTCCGAGTATTTTTCCAGGTAGTTTCCTGGTCTCTGATGAGTTTTGAAATAGCCAAGTTTTTATCTGATCTGAAAAATATGAGTGCAATTC
Source organism: Philaenus spumarius (assembly GCA_018207615.1). Lineage (NCBI taxonomy): Eukaryota > Metazoa > Arthropoda > Insecta > Hemiptera > Aphrophoridae > Philaenus > Philaenus spumarius. The sequence goes on along the minus strand of JAGFPH010009648.1, from coordinate 3,584 downwards.
AATTAAAACTTTACCCACATTCACTGGCTTTGTAATGCTTGAGCTGACCTCACCGACTTTGTCTCTAAACTGTGTCAAACATTCTGTACTCTAACTGAAGTAACAATAAAACAGTGCTTAGTTTATCTTGTCATTACATGTGTAGTTTAGTTTAGCATTTAAATAGGCGGACGTTCAATGTTTCATTAAATCATTAGGTTTACAAGCATTATAGTAACTAGGGGCTCTGCCCCTGGACGCTTCGCGTCCCAACCTCGCCTCAGCCTTCGGAATCAGATGGCTGCTTAGCTTCGCTCGCAGTTGGAAAATTCGCTAAAGAATCACGCTAATCTTTGGCTCGTTTGTACATAGGTTTGTAAAATTATGAAACCAGGCTTAAATATATTAACAGTAATTACACGATTAATTATAACCTCAAATACATGCTTTAGAAACGTTAGAGGCTTTCATTACGATTTTAGTCCTAGTTCTACTACTATCTTCTGTCAACTTAAGTTTTGAAACCAGGCCTAAATATAGTACAAATTATTGCAGGATTAACATAACCTCAATACTATATGTTTCAGAAATGAGCCAGGCCTGTATTACAAAATTGACTATTAGAATTTATCCATCTTTGCCAAGTTTACCTTTTTTTTTTGACAAAATAAATTGTTAAATCAGGCCCAATTTATTCTAATTCCAACGTGCTAAAACAATATAAATTAGCTTGCTTTTTAACAGTAATTAAAAACTATCCAATGAACAGCTGATAAAACAGTATAAATTAGCTTGTTTATAAACAGCTGTTTTGATAGCTGTATTTAATATTTCGTTGTTATTTTGTAACCAACATGGAAACCCATAAGACCCTATGTTAAAATTTTTAAATTTTTAAATTAGATTTTCTCAAAAAATTGCGTTTTTACACGAAATATTACTATATGGGTGTACTTAAAAAACATTTTTTGACGAACATAGGACAGAATTTAAGGTCCTTAACCTCTTTGTGATAGGTGACCCAATCACTTCCTAGGTGTTTTTTCCAGGCGTAACACCTACAATGAGAACTTCTTTTATTTCACTTTATTGCCCTTTTCTTCTATATTCGTCTAGATTTATATTTAGAACCGCCCCACAACGTCATATTCTTTCTTTCTTATCGTAACGTTTCAATGTACATAGTGTCTCATAGATTAAACCAAACTTCGGCGAATGGTTCTATGGGTCAAAATAAGAAAAAAAGATCATATAAACAGAGATTCGAAAGGGCTCCGTTTTATAGATATCCGCCATTTTGTTTTTTGTACAAAATAATTCTTATCTATAGAACGGTTTTGACTGATTGAGTTCAAACTTGGCATAAAGTTAAACCTAACAATGGTACATCTCAAGAAAAATAAGCGATTAATTCTAATCACGAATTACAAAAAAGTAGCTGTTTGAAAATTTAAAACCTAAATTACTCAAAACCCTTACATTTTAGCAAAAAAAGCAAGATACCTTTTTTGTAACTCTTTTAATTCCCCATCAGATGGTGTAACTGTCAAAACAATCAGATGAAAGATAATAGTTAAGTTATGTGTAATAATTGGTTTGTTTAACCCTGCATCCTACACGAACACAGTTACTACTACAATATTGTATGTACATTTGCTGTCATTATCTTTAACTTAGCGATTATACTTCATTCGACTTGACAGTTACACTATCCGATAGGGAATCAAAAGGGCCCCAAAAAAAAGGTACCTTGAAATTTTTTGTTAAATGTACGGTATTTTAGTAATTTAGGTTTTAAATTTGAACCGCCGCCATTTTGAAACTCATGATTGGATTTAATCGCTTATTTTTCTTTTGAGATGTATCACTATACAAATTATGCCTTTTGTAGTCAGGGATTTTTTAAACACACATTTTAATTAGTGAGAAATAGGTGTTAAAACTGATTAGTTTTCTCATTGTAAGTACCAATTTTGGATTTGTTAATTGCTTAATATTTTTGAGTCTAGAATCAGCACCCAATCTGTAGCAAGAAAACATATCAGGATTTAAACTTATGACAGACTGGACAGTAATACAGGGTATCCCATAAGTAAAGTGCCAAACTTTGGCGAATGGTTCTATGAGTCAAAATAAGAAAACAAATTCATATAAACACAGATCCGTAAACGCTTCGTTTTCTAGATATCCGCCATTTTGATTTTGTACAAAATAGCGTACCTTAGTTCTCCTTACGAGAGTCACTGCAATAGCTTATTTTTCCTGTGGAAATTAGCTCATAACAAACGTAAAGTTGACCAAAGTGAAATGGTAACTAGTCTTTCTGTGAACAGTAGACTTCGCTCGTTGAAATAACAAATGTGGTTTTGAGCTGAAGTTAAAAATAGTGTGCCAGTAAGGAAGTAGACACAAGGTTTAGCCAGTGAAACATTATCTTGCAATTCCTGCGATTCTGGAGTTTCTAGTTTTCGTTTTTTTCTTTTCTTGAGCTTTAACTGCTAAAGATTTTCTTTTAGGGGGCATTGTGTTTTATTTAGGTTAATAATGCGAAAGGTAGCTAAAAATATCGCGTTATTGAGGGAAATCGTAGAATTAAATATTTGCATACTTAAATAACTAAAACTTAACAATGTACTTACAGTTCCATATCATATTAAAATATAAGAAATAATTAAAACAAACGATGTTAAAGCGTCGAGATAGTGATCTGAACACTTCCTACGCTGTCCAACGGTCATTTTTTGTATGGCCTTTATCGCCGCGAGGTTTCATTTGTTTCATCTCATTTTGTAATTCAAGTAAAGCTAAGTCAAATACTTTTATGAAATAATAATTTACAAGTACACAGTACAATTTTTAGATTTATTCTCTGCACTTTCTTGTAATAATATGTCATTTTTGGGCAAAGGATGTATTCCTAAATTACTATTCAAAATAGGCCTAGTTTTGTTAGCAGTCTTGTAGTAGGAACATAACAACTGGTGTTTTAAAAAAAAAGAAATTTGATGTTGATAAATATTTTTATACAGTTCTATTTAGAACTAAATTACGAAACATTTTTACATTTATGAAAAAAAATAACAAGAAGTTTTTACTACTCTTTATGTAGGCCTAAAGTTGAACTTTTTCCTTTCGTTACTGAACATGCTTTTTTCTTGAGCTTATAACTTTGTTAATTTCATTTCAATCATATTTTTACTGGCATATATGAATTCTTTGAACCTTTATCTACAAAAAAAGATATGAAACACTTTTGAATTGGTTTAGCATAAACGTATAAAAACATGGTTAAAATACAAAACTTGGACGATCTTTAACAAATTTGAAGTTTACGGCCATTTTGTGACCTTACCGTTAGAGATACGGAAAAAATCAAGAATACAATTTTGTTGAAAATCTAATTAGCTATCCGTAAAATCTTATTAGTTTTTAAATTCGTTTTACTGTTAAGACACAAACTGGCTTTGGAAAAAAGCTTATAGGGAGAGAAACGGTCCGGCCGCCATTTTTATTTTATTTAAGGGGTTAAAAATGAAAAATGGAAAAAACCGTATATACACATCGCTCGGCCTAGGAATAAGGAACATTCATGCAAAAAATCATCA
>JAGFPH010009647.1:32995-45592 GCA_018207615.1 Philaenus spumarius | reverse complement strand
CGTTGATCCAGTATACACAGTCCACGGTACATCATTAACCAAAAACAAGTTCTGTAGGAAAATAATAAATATTTTTTAAAGACTGAAGGAACATTTATAGCCCAGCAATGTTATTACCAGGCTAATGGTTACTAAGAAGTGGATTTTAAATCCAAAACATGTCATAATTTATCGAGAAGTGAGATGAATTTATCGCCCCCCGTCCACTGCACCGTACACACACCTGGTCGGAGAGGGTGGACAGTCGTGAAAAATTGAAGGGATATTTATGGCCTTTCCGACAAGCTGGGACATGAGTGTTTTAATTGATTTATGTTCGCATGCCTCCCTGCTCTGCTCCTAGCCTAATTGTTTTTTTCCTTTTCGCAAGTTTATATGTTTTACCGTGTTATCTGTATGTATTCCTACTCTATTATACATGAATATACAGGATGTCCTAGAAGTCTCTGGTCTCCTTTTGGGATTTGTTCCTGGGATCGAGACAAACATATTTCACAATATAAACACGGGTGCTTACTTTTTCGTCCATCTGTATGTGTTTTTTACAAAAAATATTATATCTAAAGAACAGTTTGACCGATTGAGTTAAAACTTCACAAAAAGTTATACCTAACAATGATCTATTTTTAATAAAATAACCGGTTATATCTAATCGTGCTTTTCAAAATGGCGACTGTTTGGAAATTTCAAACCTAAATTACACAAAAACCGTACGTTTTAACAAAAAATGTCAACACATATTTTCGTAGCTATTTTAATTCCCGATAGGATGGTCTAACTGTCAAAACAATCGGATGAAGGATATTATAATAGATAAGTTAAAGATAATAACAGCAAATCAACTCCTATAAAAGCGAGTGTACGTCCGTACGTTCGTGACTAACAAATAATATAACAGCTGATTTCACCCAACATCTGTAATACGTAAACAAATCCAGTGTAGATTATAGTTTATGGTATGTTTAAAACTTCAACGTTATAATTTCTTGTGAAGTTGATTTTTTTAAATATGAGTATTTAAAAAAAAAATGAGTATTTAAATATGAGTATCGCCTACATAGAACTAATGTAGGCTATAATATAAGTTATAATATTTGCTTTGAGGTTATTACTGTATATAAATACAACCTTTTATCATCGATATATTTGTTTATACAAATTTAAAGAAGAAATACCTATTCGTTTAACTTCGGAAACATTCGTAAATCTTCGTATAACTTATAAACATATTCGATTATTAATTTCTTCACTATAATATTAATCGCTTCTAAATCATTAGATCTATTAATAAGAAATAAAAAGCAATTAAAATGTAGTATTTTTATCTTTCTTTAAATATATAAAAACGTATGTAAATACAAAATGTTAAAGAAATAGGCCTATAGTTTTATAATCCTTATTACTGTAGGCCTAGATAAGTAGGCCTTAATGCTGTTTTTAAATATTTTGTTTTTTAAATTATGTATTTCTGATGTGTATCTAATTAATCAGCCTGTGATTTTTCACGGGGGCTTACTAGTGTACATACAATATTGTTGTGTTTACTGTGTTGGTATAGGATGCCGAGTTGAACAAACCAATAATTATTACACATAACTTAGCTACTATCCTTCATCCAATTGTTTTAACAGTTAGACCATCCGATGCGTAATAAAAAGGGCTACACAAAAAGCGTCTTGACATTTTATAAATAGAACTCAATCGGTCAAACTGTACTCTAGTTATCATTATTTTGTAAAACACATACAGACTGACTGACGAAAAGGTAAGCACCGTAGACCCATGTTTTTATTTTGAAATACGTATGTTAGCAACTCTCGATCCCAGGATCAAATCAACAAAAGGGAACCAGAGAATTCGGGAGCACCCTGTATACAATATTAAAAAGAGGAAATACTCATGGGTTTCTTTTTACTGTGATTCAACTTAAAAAACTTCATGTCAAATTTTCTCGTGTGTTACGCATTCCCATTCCCATCCAGGCATATCTATCTGTCAACGGTTTTTTTATAAAATGGGCCTGATGAGTAAAACTGAAGTAAATTCTTATTCTCGATGAATTTAAGCATTTGCTTGTTATTCAATGGATAAAAAAATGTACATTTTTTATTTGCATGATTGTACACGAAAAATATTGTAGCCTAAACTTTGATTTTGAGTTAAGTCAAAGAACAAGTTTAGTTACAAACTAATTTTAAAAACTAAAAGATAACCATATTCGGACTGTCCTAACCTTTAAAATTACACATAAAGATTAATGTTCTGATCATTATTACCCGTTTAACATTGCTCTTATGGGAGTTAAAATTCAAGATGGTGGCTGGGTCTGTCGAACCTTAAATTCGTTCTGACTTTTTAAATACTGTATTAGTTTTGAGTTTGCTCACTAGTACCGTGTAGTGTGAGTAGTGTCACACTTATCATCTGCCATCCTGTATAATAGAGTGTTAGCCCACTTTTTTCTAAAGAAATTATTAAGACTTTTGGAGACATACATATGTGTTTGGAAACCCTACATTTTTGCGGAACAATAACTTGATGGATTTATATGTCCTTCTTTAAACATTATTCTAAAAACGATTTTTAAACTTGTATGATAAGGTTCACATTTTTGTAAGGTACGCTGCTCCCCAATGAGAAATTCTTTAACCTAACCTAATAAATGTTATAACAAGACATTTGATCTTCTTATCAATGAAAGACTATTACATGAAAATCCGTCTTCCCGTCTCTGAAGTAAAGACGACACTCGGACTTTGCCCGCCATGTTGCGGAGCATTTGATTAATTTTATGTTTATTGGAGTAATGAACGTGGCGCAGCGGTGGCAACCAACTCGGCCTAGGACATCATAAACATGGTTTACGAGGCAAGACCTCCAGGCTTGGTAACATTATGCTAATACAGTCCCACTGTGGCTTAGAAGTAGGGAAATGGGAGAAATATTTCGCTGCACAATTATACCTCAACGTATAGTTTGGAAAGTAAAAAATTAATAAGGAGTGAATTAATAGGAGTGGTTTAACGAGGACTTTGTCAAATCTGAAATATTACCTATCGCATGTTTTAGTTTTTAAAGTCTTAAGAGCTTTTTACTAAAGTGAATATAACACAGCGAGCAATATTACAGGACTCGGTGTCACGCACTGTGTTTTTTCAAAAGACCTAACATTAATAATACTAATACCTAGTTTATTTCTTTTTGTTTTATTTCTTGGATATTGGATCTTTTTTGACAAAAAATCTATCTATACTAATATTATAAAGAAGTAAAATTTGTTTGTTTGTTTGTTTGTATGTAGGGGGTAATCTCTGGAACTATTGAACCGATTGAAAAAAACAGTTTTACTTATAAAAAGCTACACTATGCCTGAGTAATATAGGCTATAATTCATTTTGATAAAAACATTTTTGATTTCAATATTTGTAAATTTAGTCGGGTAAAATCTAGGTTAGGCCTAGACTGAAGACCCATAACCATCACATGTATTTACATTTATTACCATAGCAAAAGATTTAAGAAAATAACTGTTAAAACAGCTATTTGCTCCAATATTTCTATTAACAGTTTAAACTTTGAAGCAATTATTTAAATTTCTAACTTTTAGGTTAGGTTTTTATTAAAGGTGAAGATCTGAGCTGTAATGGTCCTTTTAACCATTATTATAACTGATGTTATAAAATATACGAAATAATTTGATTTGAACATTTAACATTATTTACCGTCTTAGCTTTGGGGTTATTATTAATCCTACACCTTTATTATAAAGAAATCATAACACGATTATGTGTATAGAAGGCTCCAACGAGGTTGGCGTGCGGAGAAAAGAGGGGTATCCCCTAGTTGTTAATGATATTATAAAGAGGTAAAATTTGTTTGTTTATTTGTTTGTATGTAGGGGGTAATCTCTGGAACTACTGAACCGATTGAAAAAACAGTTTTACTAATAAATAGCTACACTATCCATGAGTAACATTGGGATTTAAGGGTTAAAACAACCTCTAAAACAATAAATATTAATTGTTATACTTTCCTTAAAGCTAGAGAATAAACCCTTAATACATTAAGGAAATAAGAAACCAATATAATACATCCTAATTAAAATAAATAAGACATTAGAATTTAATAGTAGGACCTATTTATATAGAATAACCTGTTTGCATTTGCTTCGACGCGAGTTACCGCGGGGCTTGGCGAGTGAAACGAGCAGGGGGCGGAGACCTCTAGTATTTGTATAATACACATTTGAACAATACACACAAAATACAATTAAACAACAAGTTTAGAAAATAGAGAAAATTACAATAATTAAAGTAAATACTCAAAATAAAGTAAAATAATAAAAATCTGTAAGAATAAGATAATAATTTAATAAGATAAAACACATTGCAAAAAAGAGATCACATCTATCACAAAATAATAGCATGATGCACAAACTCATCCACCGAGTAAAAGGATCTAGACAATAGAAATTGTATAAGACTATTTTTTTAAATCCTGTAGTTTGTTGAATTTTAAATGCTTTTAGGAAGTTTATTCATGAACTTTGCACCAGCTTGTGAGGGAAGTTTACTGTATAAATTTAATCTGTGCTGTCTGGCACGATACTCACAAGCTTGCCTGCTGTTGTAGTTGTGTATACCCATATTTTGGACATGATCACACTTGATTTAAAAAAAAGCAACACTTCAACTATGTAAATACACGAAAGTGTAAGTACTCCGAATTTCTTGAAATAGTTTTTACAACTTTGTCTTTTATTTAGCCCCGAATTATAGCTCTTTTTGCAAGGTCAAATACTCTTTTTTTAACTTCCCGCTAAAAAAATTGAAAATTTTCTAAAATCGGGAAGTTATTGGTTTCACCCCGTTTTTCGAAAATCGAGTATTCATCAGATCTCGACGTTTTGAGGTCCTAGGAATCTTCCCTGACCACTCCGGAGAGGGTGTCACCCTGTCTCTATGTATGTGTGTATGTGTGTGTGTGTGTATGTAAGTATGTGACCGGCTTATAACTTTTGAACGACTTAACCAATTGGATCCTGCCAAACAATCAAGAGGAAATTGATTGTTCTCTTTAGAACTTCTAAAGAGTTCTATCAAACTTATATTTCCTGAAAATTTCAACTAATTCGGACCGGTAGGTTCTGAGAAATTTCGAAAAAACTAAGAAATAAAAAAATTTTAAATCAGGTTTTTTTGGAATAACTTTTAAACGGCTTTACCGATAAATTCCAAAATCTAATCAGCTTTTAACCTTGAAAAGCGAAATCGATCGCTACCAGTCCGGTCAAAATCGGTTAATACGTTCGTGAGATATCGTGAACGAAAGAAATAAAAAAAAGGGTTTTTTCTCAATTTCTCCGAAATTTTTCATCAGAAAATGTTTTGTTGTCGATTCTTTCAATGGACTCAAAAAACTGCATCGATTGCCGCAAATCGCATAAAAAATCGGTTGATTCATTGGCGAGATATCGTGAACGAAAGAAAATCAAAAAAGTGTTTTTCCTCAATTTCTCCGAAACTTTTCATCTGAAAAATTTTTGTTGTTGATTCTTTCAATGGACTTAAAAAACTGCATCGATTTCCGCAAATCGCATAAAAATCGGTTGATTCATTCAAAAGTTATGGCAGTTCAAAATTTCAAAAAATAGTGTTTATCAAACTTTCATCATAAATTTCAACTGCTTTGTAATTAAACTTAGCGGGAAGTTACAGGGATGGCCTTTAGGGTCAACCGTTTTCCAAATTTTTTTATTCTGAACTGATGAGTTTCCCCAAAAAAGAATTACCAAAGATATTTGCGAGCTACCTACCCCTTCAAATAAAAACATTTTTTTTACGGTTTGCTGTTTTGCTCTTTAAGGCTAATGAAGACGGGACCTACAGTTTTACGTGGAATCCGAACCACAGCCAATGATGTCTCTTAAGGGTCGGCTCTACCTGTCGGCCATGTTGGTTGACACTCCATAAGACCAATGTTAAATTAAAATCCAAATTTTTCCTTTATTTTTGATCGGATAATTATGAACGATATGTCATTTTAAAGCTATGGCCAATACGCATGCAAATGGCTTTTCCAAAATTAAGAAAACATTTTGTTTAATATTTATAAACAATTTAAAAAATGTATTTTTAATATTTTTTATGTTGTCACTATTAATTAAAGCGAAAAAGTACCAAGCCATTTTCATGAAGAATTTCGTCCCCAAGAGTTTGGTATTTTTTTTAAAACGCTATTTGAACAATTGCGGGTTTTAAATGGATTTAGGCTGAGCAATGTCCGTGTAACCTACTGCCGCTATAGGGTGACTTTAAATATTTTTTTACGTTGTAACTATTAATTGTAGCGAAAAATTACCAAGCCATTCGGATGAAGAATTTTGTCCCCAAGAGTTTGGTATTTTTAAAAAAACGCTATTTGTACAATTGCGGGTTTTAAATGGATTTAGGATGAGCAATGTCCGCGTAACCTACCGCCGCTACGCTGGAGTCGCAGGTTGCTTTCTGTTTTACTAGAGCCGACCCTTAAGAAACCATTTAGAAAATTATTCGAAGTCAATGGGAATTGAACACGGAACATTTCCATTGGTGGTTGCCATGACGATTGATAAAGCTTTCACGCCTTAACAACCACGGCCATCGTGGTAAAATAAAAACAAAGAATATAAATAATTTTCTGAAGGAAGGGGGTACGGATTTTGTTAAGCAAACTGGGGAAGTATTTATATTTTTGTGGAGCTGATAAAGGCTCTCAGAATAGTTTTCTTCGCATTCACACTTGGTACTCGTGTGTTTCGTTTGTACTTTTTGCTGTAACTTGTATAACTTTTATTCCTATTATTGTAAATGTCTAAAATGAAAAAGAAAAGGATTTGTTGTTAATTGTATTAATCTATATAAATAAAAATGAAATGCAGTTCGTTGGTAAGCGCATCACATTGGAACACGGCTGGACCAATTTGGCTATTTTTGGAACCAAGTTCCTTTACGTGGCTTGCGGTAGGAGTTGACAAATAGAAAATGTAACGCGTAACGAAAAACCGTTATAGAATCGGTTGCTATGGTAATGAATGTAAATACATTCGAGAAACATGTGTTTTGGTTCATCAATTTAAGTTAGGAGACGTTCGGTTCCGTCCGGCGTAGTTCGGTTATTATCGTCAAGCGCTGGTATTAACAAGAAGTGAATTAAATTATCTGACTATTGCAATTTTGTAACGTAGATTCAAGAAATGGAAATTATGTGTAATACAAACTTAGAAAAGTAAGTTAGTATAATTTTATATTTTTATACACATATTTACTGTTTCCATACGTTTAATGTAATTATAATAAAGGTGTAGAATTAATTATAACCTCAAAGCTAAGATTATAAACAAAGTTAAATGTCCATTCATTGTAAATACATTCAATAAAAATAAAATGTTGGTTCATCAGTCTAGGCCTAACCTAAACTTATCGTGTGTATGTTTAATTTATTTTACTATTATAAATTACGTTAGTATTTGAAGAAAAGGCGTGATGAATTTCATTCCTGACGGGGGCCCCACGACAGCACACATGTTTTTATTTGTTTTAACATGTTCGTAATAGTCCGCATTAGGTTTTTATGGAAAGAAAAATTTGAAAAGTTTCTCGGAAAATTTTTAAATTCGGGAAAAACTGAACATTCGTTTTTGTGTAAACCCAAGACTAATGCTCACGGAAAACTGACAAAGAATCAACGTGGAGTAAAATCTACTTAAGACAAAAATTCGAAAATGTAAAGGTATATTCTTATGGGGTCTTACAAAGACCTAAGAAATAATTTTTGAAAAATTGGAATTTTAAAGTGTAAACAAATTATCAGACCTATAACAGATAAAAGAGCTATTCGGATAAAAAGCTTAGCAACACATGTTTGTTTACAATCGTTACCATTGATTGAATGAAATCCCGAACCACAAGTAGAAGGAACAAAAAACAATAACAGAACAAGTTAATGAAAAGTTATGTTTATTGTACTACCCTTATGCACATTTCAGTAGTGTTAAAGTCCTCTGAGGATGATGACTATGGCATTGAAATTTGCATAAGGGTAGTACAATAATCATAAATTTTCCTTAAATTGTTCTGTTATTGCTTTTTGTTCCGTCTATTTGTGGTTTGGGGTTTCATTAAATCAGTGTGAATTTGTCACGACAGTGCTCTTCAACCTTTTTAATCATTACCATAGCAACTTTACTTAGCAAATGTATAATCAGTTTATTATTTTTCAAAACCAACAGCTTTTTTAGGTTAGACTGACAAACTAAAAGCAAACACAAACAAAAATCAACGAAAGCAGTTGTACGTAAAGACAAGGACGTTGCTACAACAAGTTATGGGCTCTGGCAAATCGAGCCAGTCTACCTGCTCCGCCTACCCAAAAACATCCAAATGGAGCCAGAGGCTTAAGGGTGACCCTCGGACCACATCCAAATCGAGCCAGCTATTCAACCCTTGAAATCACTGAAGCAGATGTTTTGTAGACTATTCCATATTTTCAGTAAGGCGTATTTAGAAAACATTTACTGTTTTCAACATTCTGTGACTAAACAGTATAGGTTAGTACCTCTGGTTTTTTTTAATTCTAATTATATAATGTGATAATAACGACGAAATATTATAATCATACTGTTATTGGCATCATTCTGTGACTAAACAGTATAGGTTAGTACCTCTGGTTTTTTTTCATTCCCTTACACGATTTATGGCAGACCCTTACACAATTTATTTATGGAGCTGGCTCGATTTGACTGGGTGGAAGGGGGACATTTTACGACCCATCGAAAATGACCTGAGGGATTGGCTCGATTTGGATGTGCCCCAAATTATTGGGGTTAGGGCAAAATCTAAAATTTCCTAACAATTTTGACCATATTTCCCAACTTTTGTGTCCCCTTCCAAACGCGCAGAAGGAGGCTCTAGGTTATGTTGTGCGGAATAAATCCCAGTGGAGATGGGCCCTGGAGGCCGACCATCGGATTTTATTTTGAAAAATCTGGCAACACTGGTAAGGCTGCCTGGAATAGTACATTTCATGTCAATGACAGTCAGTGTTGCCACAATAACAAGGTTTGGAACAAAATTTCCCAGAACATCATTTAAAAGAATACAATGTACAGAAATATTTGGATTTACCCAACTTGTTTGTTATTTGTGAATTAACAAAACAAACTTTCGAAACCCAAACCCAAAGTTGGAGTTTTTGAGGGTTTTTGCGTGCAATTTAATCTTAAATCAAAATTTCAACTTTTTTCAAAATCTCAAATTTCCTAACTTTTTAGATTTTAATATTATTGGGTGTACGAGGCCCCTCCCCCCTCCCATAGCGATGTCCCTGCGTAAAGAGCGTACGTTAGCTTAGGATGAACCAAACTGATGTTATAGCAATGTAAATAAAACATCGACTTTTAAAAAACATACATAAGGTTTAAAAAAAAACATGTTAACTGTCCATAGTCATTTGGTCTACATAAAGATTCCGTTAAATTTGTAAGTTTGAAGCCTATTTCTGTTTTTTCCTTTCTGCGAGCTAAGCCGTGGGTTCCCGGTAGTGCTGTCAAATTTTATTTTAACACATAGATCTTTTCCGAAGAATACGACTGTGCCGGACAGACAAACGTGACCCTATCAAGGTTGGGGTTTTCAAACTAAAAGAAAACTACTATAATTTCCGAGTCATTTACATTAAGAAATGAAAAACACAAAAATCGTTTTAATTTAATTAGACTTAATCCACAAATTAATATGTTCAAAAGTAATTGTGTTATAAATATATTTAAATGCAACTTAGACCTCCGTAGACCAACGAAATAAGATATAGCGCACAGCTGAAGGTTTATAGATCAATATTCCCATTACACGTAAAGCGGAGGATAAAAATAGAAATATAACACAGTTAAATTTAATGCGTTTGGCATAATAAACCACTTATGTAAGGGGCCGTATGGACTCCAGCTAAGAAGCGATAAAGTGTGACATTGGCGGTAAACCGTCCCAGTAAATCTATCATATACATGTACTCGTTTTATTTACCGTCCCATTATGTCCCTTCTGTTTTGTGACCCACTAAATACGCGAACCGAGTATTTTATAGCCCTATCAAGGAAATGTTTGTTTTGATATTATAAACAGCGTGGTAAGGAGAGTTTCTTGAGTATAGATATCTTATCTTATTAAACGAGCAATTCTTGTTTATTTGTTTATAAATTAATTTCGGGGATCTCGCTATCGGCTCTAACGATTTTGATGAAAATTTGCATATAAAGGTTTTTTGATGTCAGGAATCGAATGCGTTAGGTCTTATGTCTGCAAAAATGCGCATCAAATTTAAACTCTGAACTTCTTTTATATACCACCTTTGAAGTCACTACGTATATAACATATAGGCCCTACAGAGGTACCTATAGAGGTTTTTGGACGTCAGGATTTGAATGGGCTAAGTTTTATATCTGCAAAAAATTTCGAATAAAATGTTAGAATTAATTATACTTTTTTTGTATTTAAATAAACAGTTCATATGTGTACGTATGATCAAAAAATATTCATATTTATTCAGTATGCGATTCGTATTTACATACATTTTCCTAAAAAAAAAAAACAATAAAAAAAAGTACTGAGCGATGCTCGGTCGCCAGGTACTATTTTTAATGGACGCCACTTGGTGTATTGGAGAAAAATGTACAAACTATCCTTTCGGTTGATAACTTAAACAGTCTCCTTAAACAATTTCTTCGTCCGTTCATAAAAGTTGTTAGGTAAACCGTTATCTCTTCAGTTCGGTTCCGTCATATAATAATGGAAAATTTGTAAATTTTGTTATTCGATGTACTTTAAACCAAATTTTGTAGAAAAAAGAAATAACGATTGATCGAACAAAATACAAGTACGAGAGAGGAAATCGATAAGCAGTCCTTCACAAATTGCAAATAATGTTCTCTTTATAATGCATTGGCTCGCGTTCCTATAATTTCACTATGCGCGCTGTTAAAGGACATATCCCGTATACCACTGCTTGTTGAAACGATCAGGTGACTTCTTTTTAACCTACCTAAGAATTTTGTCACAGATTGATCCTTGTATATGCATGCTATATTTATCCTTAAGAAACTAATATGTGTAACTATTTTTTCAAGCGTCTTATAAACTTGACATGAAAATTAGGATTTAAGTAAGTTAAGGCTAGATTATAAATATAGTGGAAGTTAATTCTGTGTTCAAGAGGGGAGATAACGCTTTGTGTAAGAGGGGAGATAACTCTATGTTCAAGAGGGGAGCTAACTCTATGTTCAAGAGGAGAGATAACTCTATCTTCAAGAAAAGAGGCAACTCTATGTTCAAGATGGGAGGTAACTTTATGTTCAAGAAAAGAGGCACCTCTGTGTTCAAGAGCGGAGATAACTCTGTATTAATGAGCGGAGGTAACTCAGTGTTCATGAAAGGAGGCAACTCTATATTCAAGAGGGGAGGCAACTCTATGTTCAAAAAAGGAAGCAACTCTATGTTCAATAGGGGAGGTAACTGTATGTTAAGAAAAAGAGTAGGTAACTCTATGTTCAAGGATGGATGCAACTCTATGTTCAAGAATGGATGCAACACTATTTTCAAGGAGGCAGCTCTATCTTACAGAATATATGCAACTCTATGTTCAAGAAAAGAGGGAACTCTATGCTCCAGAGGGGAGGTAGTTACAGTTAGGGTGTTTTTAAAAGTTAATACTTTTCTAACTTTTAAACGGTTGGTCGTATAAAAAAAAACACAAAGAACAAAAAGCCTTAAAATAACATGTAAAATCCAAAATCATAAATTATAGGATGTTTCAAAAGAAATTCGAAAGTTGACCGCTATATTGGAAAATGGTGACCATTTACAAATATTTTAACTACAGATTTTTTATTTCTCAAAAAAACAAGGAAACGTTCCCCCTTTAAAGTTTGCTTTAATAGTTTACAAGATACGAATTGGGGCCAATTCAAAAAAGACATCCTGTATGAATTAAATACTATATATAGCTTTAGTTTGTCTTAGACTCTACTAACATTAAAACAGATAAATGTGTGATATAACTGAAGTAGAGCGAACAGTAGTGCAGGAGTTCAGTAAGTTTGTACCAGCTATGGATCCAGCTGTACCGAGTTGCAACTAATTTTTATATGTTTTTCAATATTTAATAACTCTATTAAACATCGCAAGGAACGAATCGTAATTACGCTTGTATTAGTTACACAGGTTTAGTGATTTCGTTGACAATGTTATCTGCCTATCAAAGTGTCCGGAGCTACTTATACGCTTCGTCCGCTTTGACCTTTGCTTGCATTTGTAGAATTGCATCTCCATAATCTACGCGTTTATTTTTATTATCTTAGAGACGATTGGGTCTAGTGAAACGTGGCCTTACCGAAGCCGTTTGTCTAAATTTGTTTTTAATTGGCCACCGTTTAAGGTAGTTAAAACAGCAGATCTTGAAATTTATTCAGTTCAACAAATTTATATGTTTTCTTCGTATAGAAAAAACAGCTGATTCAGTAATCGGCTTCATAATTGAATCATTTTTAGGTTAAGCCCCCCCCCC
>JAGFPH010009647.1:11273-32595 GCA_018207615.1 Philaenus spumarius | reverse complement strand
GCTTGGGGGGGGGGGGGTAGTTTTCCGGGGGGTAGTATTCCGGCGACTCGCTTTTGCTAGGGGGGGTAGTATTCCAGTCGCGGACACGGCTCCCATATTGGTTAGTTGGCAGATTTCGTGACGTCACGTTTCACCTGGGGGGGTAGTTTTCCGGAGGGTAGTATTCCGCATCCCCGCTAAAAGAACTTCAAGAAAACGAGCCGAAGGACTCAATCAATTATTTGAGGATGGACAAAGAGACATTTGATTTCTTGCTGTCTCTTGTCCAAGACAATATAAAGAAAAACCAACAGAAACAGGGTAGCTTCCCAAATACAATAAAAATAAATTGCACTAAATTCCTACAAACTATAAATCTAAAATTATTTAATATTATTCTTAATTGAGATTAAAAAAAACATTTGAAATTCTATTACTTAATTCAAATGGATGAAATGGGATAACCACATTATAATTAAATCAAGCAATAGCGAACATTACTATAATATTCCACTAGTATTAATATAATTAAGCTTAATTACTTTATTTCCCTCACGTGACTTTCTTCTCTCTTTTATATGATGCGTTTCGGAGATTTACTCCATCATCAGATACTTGTCACTCTTGCGAGGCCGTCAATCACTACTAAAAAAAAAACACAAACACAAACATTGAGTATATAAAAACTTTCTACGCGTGGGAAGCATCCCATATGGTGGTCCTAGGACAACACCACCCTTGGAGGACAGAGTTGAGGATGGAAATAAAGTAAGTAATTAAGCTTAATTATATTACGTTGACTTGGATACCAAAGAAACATGAATCTTATTAATATAAATTTAAATTTGTACTTTCTTTTTACTTTCGCACTATAATATAGTATAGAGAAAATATAGTGAACGCAAAAAAAATCGATGTTGTGATTTTTGTGCAAATGTCTGTTTTGGGACCTCTGAGTCCAAAAAGTGGTTTTTACAAAATATCTGCCTGTATGTATACAAAGCTAGAGAGAAAACTTTTCGATCAATTTCGAACAAATTTACACCAAACATGCCAATTAGGTCTGTATAGATGCACGAAAAAAGGTTTTGAAAAATTTTAAAAAACAACCTCCTTTTTGGCCAAAAAAACAGTTATTATTTTTTTATAAAATACGGCTCTAACGATTTTGATAAAATTTGGCTTATTTGTAGCCCTTAATGTACCGTACCATATGCAAAAAAACGCATCTTTTAAACAAATTCTCGTTTAGCTAATAATAATATTTATTACTTACTCTCCTAACATTGGCTTAAAATTAGCGTGCGAAGCGCGCAATGCTCTGTGGACTGAAAATTCGCCCAATATGGGGGGTTGGAGTGCGAATCACGCAATGCACTGTGTATTGAAAATAATCCCAATACGGGGGGTTGGCGTGCAATGCACTGTGCGTCGGCCGCTTCTCATAGCGTTCAGTGTCAAGCTCACATGTGCGTCCTTAGCAGTGAACGTGTTAATAATTTAAATATGCTTGTGAGAAAGTATGTGCCAGTTTTTGGTATCGTTAATTTTATAATAAAACTGTTTTAAAATAACTAAAAACATTACCTATTGAATGTCATGTTCTCGTCTACAAATTCAAAAAACATCGAAAAGTCATGTGGAACACCTATTAGCCCACAATTTTCAAGTAATAACTTTTCTTGAGGGCTAAAAACACCGAATTAATTCAGTTTTTCTTTAGATTCATTTTTAATTTATCTAGCAGGGCAATTCTACCAATTAGCAGATTGATTATTATTAATCAGTTATACTTGAAATTTAATGTACAATTGTACGTTTTACTGAAATTGTTCTAAATTTTCAAGAAACATCTGTAACTAGTACATTCTATAAATGGTGACTTAATTGTAACTTGTACCTTTGTATTCTAACAGGCCCTTGATTTTAAATGAAACAGAGGGCGCACTGTAAATGTAGTGCTAACTGTGTATGCTAATCAAATTATTATTTACTTGTACCCTTTAACCCTAAGGGCTCTAATTCGCTCTTGCTCCAGTGGGTTTAATAACATCGTACCAAGCCCCTCGTATGGGGAGTTTTGTCCGGGTTTCTTTGCAGAAAATATGGCCGCATTAAGTCAGCAGTTATTTGACAGTCCGCAGGCTGGCCTTTGTTAAACGCTACAATAAAGATTGTCGTATTTAACCCTTTCTTTTTCCGAAAAAATTCTAACGAAACATTTTATATTTATTTCTGTACTATCCCGTTTCTTTCTTTTATAGATAGCTAAAAAAATATACCAACATGCAATTTAATTACCTTTTGTTATCGAAAAACTATCTGTTGTGCCCGGATCCCCCGGGTTATGTTCTTCCATTGACAAAGACATATAGCGATGATCTGATCATGGCAAACAGTTTGTGCAAAGGTGATCCCAAGGGTTCTCACACCGGAGCAAAAATAATGTCGCAAGTAATTTTGTGTTAACACTCTGGAACGACGTGATCCAGATCCAAGGTTTGTTTTTTAAATAAGAAAATAAATTATAAAATTAAATTACAAGTGAAAAAACATGAACCAAGACCAGTTGGTAAAGCGTTACGACGGAATCGTAAAGGTCGCGTGTTCAAATCCCGGTGTTGGTCCATGTTTTTTCACTTGTAATTTAATGAAACATCCTTTGCTGAGGAAGTGTGTACGCGGAAAACTAAACAAAAATAATAATAAATTATAGTTTAAAAGCACGCTCTAATAGCAAATCGAACTAAAAAGTAGAAAATAATTATTATGTATGACGAGTTTTTTCTACACCGTTAGAAAATCCAGTAATTCGTTATAATTAAAGAATGTGTAATATGTTTAAAATAAGAATTTAATAATTAACAAAACAATAAATTTTATTGTAAAAAAGCGTAGACAAAATTTATTGTTTTTGGTTAAATGGTTACAGTTTAGTAGGCTATATTAAATACAAGGGGAAACCCTGCGAGCTCCACGTGCCAACCCAGTTGGAACAATCAAAGTTTTTAAGCATTGAACTTAATTTTAGACTCCAACTAAAATACATAAATACTTTACCACACTATAAGTTGACAATTCATAACAAAACAAATTTTGGTTCATGTATTTTTAGGGAGTACATTAATAACAAAAACAGTACCAATTAAATTTTGGGAAAAACAATATGAATACATAAAACATAAATAAATATAGAAGTGAGAGTTAGACTAGCTTAACAAGGTAATGCCAGTAGTTTTGAAAATTTTCCAAACCGATGTTAATGACAAGTATTACCTTATCTATTGGCTTACTAATATTATAACGAGGTAAAATTTGTTTCTTTGTACGCGGGGGGGGGGGGGAATCTTTGGAACTAGTGACCCGATTGAAAAAATAGTTTTACTAACAAAAAGCTATTCTATCCCTGAGTAACGTAGGCTATAATTCATTTTGATAAACACATTTTCATTATTTCAATATTTATCCGGAAAACATTCTTAGGTTAGACCTATACTGATGAACCAACACATATTTCTTGAATGTATTTACATTCATTACCATAGCAACCCAGGGCCGGCGAAAATAGTTCTCGCCGGCCCTGATAGCAGCCAATGGAATAAAATAACGGATGAAACAGCTGTTTGCTCTAATATTTTCATTAATAGCTGATTTCAAACTTTGAAGCAATTATTTGTATTTCTGACTTTTTAGTTAGGTTTTATTAAAGTGTAGACCTGAGCCTTGCTGGTTCTTTTAACCTTTATTATAACTGCTGTTATAAAATATACGAAATAATTTGATTTGAACATTTAACATTATTTAGCATCTTAGCTTTGGGGTTATTATTAATCCTATACACACCTTTATTATAAAGAAAAGTTAACATGATTATGCTTATAGATTGTTCCAACTGGGTTGGCATGCGGGGCACGCAGGGGTTTCCCCTAGTACTTAATATAACCTACTAAACAGTAACCATTTAACCAAAAACAATAAATTTTGTCTACTCTTTTTTACAATAAAATTAGTTATTTTGTTAATTATTAAATTCTTGTTTTAAACATATTACACATTATTTCATTATAATGAATTACTGGACTTTCTACCGCTGTATAACAAACTCTTCATGCATAATAATTATTTTCTACTTTTTAGTTCGATTTGCTATTAGAGCGTGCTTTTAAACTATAATTTATTATTATTATTTTTTATTTTCCGCGTACACACTTCCACAGCAAGGGGTATTTAATTAAATTACAAGCCAAAAAACATGGACCAACACCGGGATTTGAACACAGGATCTTTACGATTCCGTCGTAACGCTCTACCAACTGGTCTTGTTTCATGTTTTTTCACTTGTAATTTAATTTTATAATTTATTTTCTTATTTTTTAAAAACAACCTTGGATCTGGATCACGTCGTTCCAGAGTGTAAACACAAAATTACTTGCGACATTATTTTTGCTCCGGTGTGAGAACCCTGGGGACCGCCTTTGCACAAATTCTTGCCATGATCAGATTATCGCTATAATATGTCTTTGTCAATGTTCACTATCATACTATGTTCACTGTCAACAGCTATCATACTAACACTGTTTTTTCGAACTGATTGTTTCCACATTTTCTTCGGTTCTTGAAGTGCACGGTCGTCCAAAACGTTCGCCATCTGCGACATTCTCACGTCCCTTTGAAAACAATTTGTCGTCGTTTTTTTCAATTTAAACTAAACATTTTTGATTTACAAGTTGCCCTACTTTAAGGCTCGGATTTCCGAGTTGACCGAAGCTCTCCAAGTGGCAGAGCTGTGCACTACTAGTATTGTGTTGGCTAGTTTTTCATTCTTCCGCTAGCAAATCTAGGGCAGCTTCATAAAAGTGGAAAATAGAGTATTACAGACGTAACCCTGACTGTAAACGTACTGAAACGTGCATGCGTGACAAAAGTATGGTAGTATGTGTTATTAAACACAGCTTTCTCTCACATATTGAACATTAACGGATATATTATTTTTTAGTATTCCTCTGAGAGCATCAAGTTGATGTGATTACCACCAGAGTGCAGGCTAAACACTCGAGTACGAACACAAATTCGGTGCGTAGGCCTACATGCTTCCACAACAACGTGGATTGTTTCGTCATTAATTAATCCATAATTTAACTATTGAATTTACTTTTATTTGAAAGGTAATTGAACTTCGAATATCTTTTTACATTTTTGATATTTGCATTATTGAATAAGAAAATAAAACGCAAACTTTGATTTTGAGTAAAGTCAAAGAACAAATTTAGTTAAAAACTAAAAGATAACCATATTTGGACTGTCCTAACCTTTAAAATGACACATTCAGATTAATTTTCTGATTATTACTCCAGTAATCTTATTACCCGTTTAACATTGCTCTTACAAGAGTTGAAATTCAAGATGGTGGCTGGGTCTGCCGAGCCTTAATTGGTGTGGGGACATATAAACCAAATGAGTTATACAAATTAAATATTTGATTCAAATTACACATCTATCAACATAATTATTATTGCTCTCTTGTTTGTATGAAAGTATAGGCAACAACCACGGCTACACAATGTCTACGTGTGTACCGACTCAGCACCGTAACAAAATAACAAATGACCGTTGAAGGTAATAGATGGTGTCCGCGTATCGACTCAGATTTTGTCCACCCTTCTGAGTAGGATCTCATGAAAAATGGAAGAGGGTGACCGGGACAAAAGGGAGGTAATTGTCGTAGGGTGTCACCTGGGTGTTGGCTGTACTTTGTTTTGTACTCTGTTTTAATTATGGTCAACTCGAGTGGGAGGGGGGTCCCCCAAGCCGCTGTTTTAATTTAAAGGGTTGTCGTGGAAAGGTGCCCATTCCGAGTTGGTAGGTTAATTTATTGTTTATTACATTTAAGTCTGATGGAAAACACTTTTTGAGTGATTTAGAAGTGCAAATAAAGGGATTTCAATTATAATGTAAGAAATGTAACATTTGGAAGAATAGCAGCTACACAAATAAGATAACATATCAATATTCAAATAATAGACATAGTTTTTACCCCGTGGGTACTGTGGTAAGTTGAGCGCAATATGTCATCAGACGAGGACGAAGTAATGTTATTACTCATCGACCACAGAATAAAATAGACTGGCCGTCGCCTATACCTGTACAGTATGCAAAGTGAGCCTAATTCCACCATCTTGGAAACGTTTAGAAAGCCGAAACGGCTCGGAGATGACGCTAAAATTGAGACGCGTGTTTCAACTACACTGTTGTTTTGAACACTTACAACACACTGATTCCTTTGAATTTTTACACACTGACAGAATGTTAATGTGGGATGATAATGGTATAAAAATTATTAATTATATAAAATCTTTAAAGTTATAAATAAATTACCAAAGCTAGGACTTAATATGGATCATTAAATTGTGACATGAAAAAGTTGTTCTGCGAGGAACTATTTTGTTTTTTGGTCAGAGACAAGGCGTAAGCGTAAAAGTTTGATATATGAAGTTAAATTTATTTTTTTTAAATAAATTAGCTCAGGTAGTTGAGTTTTTACAGCAGGTTAAAGATACGATTAAGTGCGCGCCAGCATTTCGCTCAATTCACACGGCGTGCGCTGACCGTCTCGTTATGGGGTCGCCGGAATACTACCCCCCGGAAAACTACCCCCCCACCCAAGCAGGTTCCTACGACATTTTGACGTCAGAGATCAGGGGGGCAGTTTTCCAGTCACGCACACTCAAGTTTCGATGCGTTTGTATTATCACTTTATATAATTAGAATTAAAAAAAAACTAGAGGACTAACCTAAACTGTTTAGTCACAGTATGTTTCCGATAACAGTGTAATTGTAGGAACCTGCTTGGGGGGGTAGTTTTCTGGGGGGTAGTATTCCAGCGACCCGCTTTTGCTAGGGGGGTTAGTATTCCAGTCGCGGACACGGCTCCCAATAGGTTAGTTGGCAGATTTCGTGACGTCACGTTTCACCTGGGGGTAGTTTTCCGGGGGGTAGTATTCCGCATCCCCTCGTTATAGTCGTATTGGCAGACGACGATTTATTGTCTCTAACGTTTTGTTAGTTACTTACATAGCTTTAGCAATACATTTTAGCTGTTTTACCCCGTTAATAAAACATTTGATTTTTATTAAAGTTAAATGATTTAGAATGTTGTATGGTACTAATGATTTATTTTAAATCTAAACATTGTCTCATATAATCAACATGGCTTAGCATGACTGACCTAATCTTTAAATCACACATTCAGGATAATTTTCTGATCATTATTACTCCAGTAAACTTATTACCCGTTTAACATTGCCCTTATGGGAGTTGAAATTCAAGATGGTGGCTGGGTTTGCCGAGGCTTAAACATAGTATTTTCCGACACACTATAGAAAACACACTTGTTATGTGAATTCACACACGTTCAAGGTCACCGCGAATCTACTTACAACCGGTTCTGACAGGTTTGATTATGTGGGGTAATAACAGTCTCTTTTATTTAATAGTATTACCTCTTAAGTTGGAAATTCAAACTTAACCTTCTCACATGCCATAGGTAGCTGTTAAAAAGGTGCATGGACATCGACTCAATTGATCTCAAGTTATAAACTTTAAAAAGTAAACTGAGATTTGTTACGTATTATACACTATGGAGATGTCTGCATTCTTCTGTACAAACTAAATAAAATGACTTTTAAGTGTATTACCATCACGTTATTATACTATACAGAAATCAATAAATAATACTGTACCTCTTTATAGTATGAAAAAGTAACGCAAAATAACGTAAAAGGAAGTATATTACAATGACAACATCAATATGGCTTAGCAAATTATATAGGCCTAACATGACAATTAATTATTAAGTGTATTAATATTACGTCATTATACTGTATAGGAGTGAATAAATAAAGCCTCTTTATTGTAGCAAAACGTAACGCATAATAACGAATTACAAGGTATATAACAAAATTACAAATAAAAAGCTATAACCTTTTCTCTGTGTTTCAGTTACTTGGTAAATAAAAGTCTACTGGCCTAATAAAGCGAATACTTTTATCAAATGATTCCTGACAAATAAATAAAGAAGGTGATTCTTTTTTTTTAATAAAGAAAAATTTGAAAAATGTTCACAATAAGTGCGAAGGCGGGTGGATGAGCACTGGGGTTACATACTGGTGTCTCATATTATTATATTTGTATTACCTTTGCAACAAATCGACTAAATAGTTAAAAGTAAATATTTTTCGTTTAAACGGATAGTTTATGACATTTTAAAAGAAAAAAAAATGGGTCTGCGTCGGACCAGACGGTGGAAGTTATACTTCTTTGGGCATTCGTATATTCGTATACTTTCCTATAATTTTTGAAGAAAAAAAATTCCCAGCCGTGGATCGAACCAGGGATTCTAGCGTGGAAGTCGAGTGCGTTAACCACTCGCCCACCGAGACTCTTGAGGTATCTCTTGTATAGAAAAGGTATAAAAAGGCACTTTCCGGATTTTACTCCTAACGCGTGACGCGGTTTCTCGACCGACACCCCATCCCGATTACAACGGGCGCAAAGAAGTATAACTTCAAAAATTTTAATGTGTGCTTAAGACCACACGGGAGAAGTGTAAGCTTTTTAACACACCTTAGGTAATGAGGAAGCACAATGTCCATTTCAGAGGGTATTGCTAATTAAACTATTTTAATACAACGTACAAAATGAGGAAGCACAATGTTTATTTCAGAGGACATAAATTTAGTACTACATATATATAGTAGAGCGTGACGGAATAGAGCGGTTCAGAAAAATGCGTGACGATAAAATCCGATTCACCGCCAGCAACAATTTTTGGATATACACTTCCATAAGTGAATACACCTGCATCCATTTGTTCTTAAAAATAAACGTGGCCGAAATTCAACAGCTGAGCTTTAAACACGCCCCTTTCATTTTTTGCCTCACAACCTACAATCCCTTTTACTAAATGTTACAATTGCAGGCCTATCTACTGCTTGGAGGTAAAATCATAAGCGCTCGCTGGACAACGATTTAAAGTGCTGAAATATATGAAGAGACAACGCGAGTCCACATGTCCTACAGCCTAATTGACGAGTTGATCCTTTGACGTGCATCTCATGTGGAAAAACCCTTGTTACATTTTACATGGTCAACTAACCATAATAAACAGAGAATCTCGTGTCTGGTATGCGAAAAGAACGAGCAAGGGGGAACTGAAATCAGAGGTTAAACCATTTGAATCATCTCGTTTACTGTCATTAGGCTACCGAGGCTCTGCTGCACCTCCACCGCTTTAAGCTTTACTTTTTTACGGTTATTTTTGGAACGAACTTCCTTAACGCTGGTTGCGGTAGGAGTTAAAAAAATAGAAATGTAATGGATAACGAAAAAAGTGTTATTAATTGGTTGCTATAGCAATGACAAATATAAAATACGAGTAACGAAAAAGCGTTAGCAAATTGGTTACTATGGCAATTACAAATAGAAAATACGCGTAACGAAAAAGCGTTGTCGAATTGGTTGCTATGACATTCAAGAAACATGTGTTTTGGTTAATCTTTTTAAATTAAGGGACGATCGGTTTCGTCAGGGGTAGTTTAGATATTATCGTCAAACGCTGAAATACATCCAATAAACATAAGATGTTGGTTCATCAGTCTAGGCCTCACCAAAAATGATTGTGTGTTTATTGAATTTATTTTACCTGCCTTAACGGCAACATACATACAACAATTTTAGGTTAGTTCTAGAAAGTAATTATAAACCTATTCCTAACCTAAAATTATTGTACGTATGTTGCCCCGTAAAGACAGGTAAAATAAATTAAACATACATACCATCATTTTAGGTTAGGCCTAGATGGATGAACCAACATTTTATGTTTATTAGATGTATTTACAATGAATGGACATTTAACTGTGTTTACCATCTTAGCTTTGATGTTATAACTAATTCTACACCATTTTTATAATAACATTAAACGTAATATGGAAACAGTAATCGTTTGTATAAAAAACAATTTAATAATAAACGGCAATTGAAAGATTAAAATTATGTGTGTATGTTGCCGTTAAGGCTGGTAAAGAATTGAAGAAAAGGCGTGATGAACTTAGTTCCTGACGGGGGTCCCACGACCGCACACATTTACTTTTTCGTGTCTTCTCGAGTTACATTATTATTTTTTTTTAAGATCTTTTTAAAATTTAATTAATAATAATAATAAATAATTCATTTCCCGCCTACGTAATAGACTATCAGCACTAACATAATACACAATCATACAGACATGAAATCTAAAATACATCTCGATAATAACATAATTTTTCACTTATAACTATACACATTAATATTTACAATGAAATTATGTCGTGTAGCCTACAATTTCGTCTACACTTTATTGTGCAAGATTCAAAAACTTTAGGAAATCAGGTAATCCTGTTGGCGAAGCCAGTTTTTGGGTACACCAGCACGAATTTTAAAAAAAATATTTGAATGACAGAAGGTCAATGCTACCACCATTATTTATATCAACATAATATATAACATTTAGTGATCTCAGCTAGGCCTGTATCTACCTCCAACTGAACAAAAACAGCTGTGAGAAAAAAAAATCACATTGTGCCTAAACAGGAGCACAGAGAGAATCTTCAATATTTTCAAATTTGAAAAGCCAGCTATTTAAGTTTTTAGGTTTATTTCCATAAGTTGCAAAGCATTAAAGAATTTAGGTGCGTAGTATAGGAAACATTTGTGAAACATGGTTAGTTAGGTTTTGGGTAAAGCACTATATACCTCTCTCGTTACGCATATTCAGTATACTAGCTGCCCGATCCGGCTTAGCACGGATAGACAAATCAAAGTTAAATGTATATTAAGAATAAAAAATATATATATTACACTATGCATTTCTTAAGCGGATGTTTAGTAACTTCGATCCCGCCCCCTAATATTTCGAATTTTTTGAAAACCTTTCTTAGCGAGAACCTAAAGCCCTACATACCAAATTTCATTCCAATCCGTTCGGTGTTTTTTTTTAGTAACTTTAAACCCCCCAAACCCCTCCTAAAATTTAGAATTTTTTGAAAACCTTTCTTAGCGAGCACTTACGGCACTAAAGGAAGCTACATACCAAATTTCATTCCAATCCGTTCGGTGTTTTTTTTTTAGTAACTTTGAACCCCCCAAACCCCTCCTAAAATTTAGAATTTTTTGAAAACCTTTCTTAGCGAGCACCCACGGCACTAAAGGAAGCTACATACCAAATTTCATTCCAATCCGTTCGGTGGTTTTTGAGATTTCGTGATTTCGTCAGTGAGTGGTATTTGGATTTTATATACATAGACTAGCTGGCCCGATCCGGCTTTGCACGGATAGACAAATCAAAGTTAAATGTATATTAACAAAAAATATATTATATCAATAAATATATTACACTATGTATTTCTTATGGGGATTTTTAGTAACTTTGAACACCCCTAAAATTTCGAATTTTTGAAAATCTTTCTTACCGAGCACCTAGGGTCCTAGAGGAAGCTACGTACCCAATTTCATTCCAATCCGTTCGGTGGTTTTGGAGAAATCGTGATTTAGTAACTTCGTCACCCCCCAAACCCCCTCTAAAATTCGAATTTGTATGGTGCTCCCATTGCCGTAAAATATTTGATATAGTTTGTGTTGTTTTTACGTCCAACAGATGGCGCTGTTTTTTCAAAACGTATATAAAAACAATCGGTGAAGAACTTTCGGAGATTTAAGATTTTGAACAAACGATCATTTACATTTGTACAGATTATCTTCTAAAATAATAAAGGTCAGGTAAATCTCAGTGTCTGCGGGGGTGTACATTACTCCACTATGCGCAGTAAGTCCATAGCGGTCGGAAAGCGTAGGCATAATATACCTACAATTATTGTTTTCTCGTAAAATCAACAAAAATAAATATAATCCTCGAACCAATACAAGCCGAGAGGTTAGCCGGATTTGAAACATCATGTGCAAATAATAAAAACACTGTCGACTAGGTACTGTACAGTACAAACAGTTGTAGCTAGTTCATCATTGGTCCGTAGTGATTATGCAGCGCTAGTGTAAACACTCCGGCTTGGACAAACATCTTGAAATGAAATGTGTTAAAGCTGAGAGAACCCCACTTCAGTTTGCCCCTAAAATTTACTAAATGTTAATATTTATACCAGGATTTTTATAAGATGACTGTCAATTCGTGGTGGGAAGCTGATAGGAAGGAATGTACGGGGACAATCTAAGCTAGATATTGATGAAAAGTTTGTGTTAGTGAAATTACTTCTAATTCGGTTTGTATAACACTAGCTGACCAATGCGAATATTTCGCAAGTTTAGGAGTAGGCCTACTTAAATGATTTAATACATTGATTTAAATAAGTTACGCTTATCTATACTAATATTATAAAGAGGTAAAATTTGTTTGTTTGTATGTAGGGGGAGGGGGTAATCTCTGGAAGTACTGAACCGATTGAAAAAAATAGTTTTACTAATAAAACCTACACTATAACATAGGCTAGAATTCGTTTCTTTTTTTTATTTCAATATTTGTAAATTTAGTCGGAAAAAAATCTTAGGTTAGGCCTAGACTGATGAATCATCACATGTATTTACATTTATTATCATAGCAACCAATTGAATAAAATAACAGATAAAACAGCTGATTTAAAACTTTGAAGCAATTATTTAAATTTCTAGCTTTTAGGTTAGGTTTTTATTAAAGTGCAGACCTTAGCCTTGCTGTTCTTTTAACCTTTATTAAAACTGCTGTTATAAAATATACGAAATAATTTGATTTGAACATTTAACATTATTTACCATCTTAGCTTTGGGGTTATTATTAATAATATTATAAAGAGGTAAAAATTTTTAGTTTATCTGTTTGTATGTAGGGGGTAATCCCTGGAACTACTGAACCGATTGCAAAAATTGTTTTACTAATAAAAAGCTACACTATCCTTGAGTAACATACGCTAGAATTAATTTTGATTTGAGTGTTAAAACAACCCCTAAAACAATAAATATTAATGGTTGTGCTTTCCTTAAAGGTAGAGAGCTGAAATTGTTTACATTTATTTCTTACAAAAAGTCAACTAGATTTGCATTTTGTCGAGTGCTACTAAGGGGGGTGAACATGTGATAACAACCCCTAAAACAATAAAAATGAATTGTTATAATTTCCTTAAAGTTAGTGAGCTAAAAATTTGTACATTTATTTTGTACAACATACTTAAAAAAAACATTTTGTCGCGTGCTGCTAAGGGGTAAAAATGTTGATTGTTATACTTTTTCCTTAAAACTAGAGAATAAACCCTAATAAATTAAGGAATTTAAAAATAGGAAACTCTATGTTACATCTTAATTAAAATAAATAAGTCATATTAGAATTTAATAGTAGGGCCTATTTATATCAAATAACCTGTTTGCATTTGCTCCGACGCGAGTCACGCGGAGGTTGGCGAGCAGGGGCGGGACCCTCTAGTTATATATACATGTGGTCGTACTCTAACTGCCGCATTTTAAGTCCGATTTGGTCCAAATTTAGTACACACGTTGGTTGTCTACGTCGCTTGGACGAGTTCGTTAGTCTATCAAATCTAACAACAGGATGCACGTTTTTATCGGAAGTAACTATTTTGTTGAGATTTCTCGTACGAAAATGAAACTTTTTTAGAGTTTTGTGTACAAAGATAAATGTAGGATATTTTTCTGCACGTTTTGTTTTTTTACACGACCTTATAGCTTGGTTTCCGCAAAATCGATCAAAACGTAAAGTACCATAAGAGCACTCGGTTCAAATCCACGTGGGGGATTTTACCATGGGGGCATGGTCTTATCCGAGTCAAAACGGCCGACCTTGTACTCTGCGAGCAAAGCGAGGCAGTCCATAACCTGAGGCGACAACGCCGAAGGACAAACTAGCAAAATCCTCCTTATACATAAGTTGGATGGTGGGGTAGGTGTGACCTGTACATAATGTAAAGGCCAGGCCACACCGGGCATCCATCCATCCAATGGACGGACGTCCAGCCTTGGAAGTCCGCGGAGTACTACCTTCACACCAAAAACGTCCATCCGTGGTGTATGTGGCAGGTTTTCTTTCTCTTGTGTGTATGTTTAATTTATTTTACCATCCTGAACGCATGTGCAGAACGAAACGTCCGCTCGGATGTTTTGAAAAATCGCCTGGCCAGCGATTCCGAAACATCCATCCAATGGACGTTTGTTCCGTCCAGCGGATGGATGAATGTCGGTGTGTGTTGTCCCATTGAGAAAGCAGGCGAACGATCTTTTTCGGACATCCAACCAAACCGTCCACTGGATGGATGGATGCCCGGTGTGGCCTGGCCTTAAGACATAGATCGAAATATACACGCAATATCCCCAACAAAAAAATTCCCTAATTTTGTCCATCATTTTTACATTTTTCCAATTTTTTAATAACAATTTTTACGCAACTGATGATTGATTAGGAGTTGGGGGTGGGGGCATTTTTATCTAAGTTGGGTGGTGGGGGTAGATGTGATCTGTACGTAATGTAAGACATAGATCGAAATAGACACGCAATATTCCCAACATTTGTCCACAAAATCCCTATTTTTGTCCATAAGCTTTACATTTTTTTCAATTTTTTTACAGGAATTTCAAATATTTTCGGAATAAAAAGCAGCCTAAAATATTCCTTGAAAAGCCCTCTACATGTTAATGAAAGTTTCGTCAAAATCGGTTCTTCCATTCCTGAGGTTAACCGGCCAAACAGACAGATTGACAGACAGACTAAATAAAACCTTATAAATGTTAATTAACAATAACTTATATATGGCTCCGCCAAGTGACTTTTTTCTTCTTTTTTCTCTAACGCGTTTCAAAGCTTATTCGCCATCATCAGAGTGTTTCACTCAATAAGAGTTCGTCAATACATTACATTCAAATTTAAAATTACAGACACACATAAAACATTTATAGAAACACATAAAACAACGCGAAACACACTGTGGGCAATGTTTAAAGAACATTTGCCAAACAAGAACAGCAATGGCATTAGATGAAATTATGGTCGCCACTTTGTTGATGAAGTCCATTCGTGTACAGATTTTGAGAGTAATTTGGAACCATTGCATATTTACAGAAAGGGGAAATATACGGATGACATCGAACAAGGCCGTAGCCAGGTATTTTGGGGGCTGGGGTTGGGTTAGGACCGGGGATTTGAATTTAAACCCTTTTAACACGTTCACTTCTAAGGACGCTCATGTGAGCTTGACACTGAAACACTATAAGAAGCGGCCGACGCACAGTGCATTGCACGCCAACCCCTTATTGGGAGAATGTTCAATACACATAGCATTGAGTGCTTCGCACGCCAACCCCCGTGTTGGGAGTATTTTCAATACACAATGCACTACGTGTTTTGGCAGAGTAAAGTATTTTTGTTGAACCTTCATAGTTTTCTCATTTTAGATAAGAGCAAGCTCACAAGAGAATAAGGCTGTAACCTACTGCATCCATGTGTATTCTACGATGTAGTTTAATCAAGTAAATCTAAATATCAGTATGCATGCAATACACAATGATGTAAAATATGTTGTATCCTCTGTTGTGTTGTCTATTTTATAATTTAACTTGCACTTTTTTAACTAAGTATTAATTTTTACTTCTAAATTTCGTGATTTCCGGGGGGTTTGACCCTCTAAACCCCCCTGGCTACGGCCTTAACATCGAATAGTATGAAATTTATAAAGCCTTTAAAGATAATAAGGACGTATTGTTGAATGACGAATTGTGCTTTTCTTCGAACACAATATACGACACGGCTATCAAGATCCAAGATACCGATCTTAAATAAACAATATAGGCCTACTGCAAAGCTATACATGAGACGTAAGTTGTCCGAAACAGTGCCCACTGTGTGTGTCGCGTTGTTTTATGTGTTTGTAAAAATGTTTTATGCGAAGTGTTATTGAGTGAAACACTCTGATGATGGCGCATAAGCTTTAAAACGCGTTATGATAAAAAGAAGAAAGAAGTCACGTGGCGGAACCATATAAGGTAACTTATTGTTAATTAAACAACCGTGACTTGGTACTAAACAAAATGAATCTTAAATTATAAATGTTGATTAGGTTTTGGTAATGTGTGAAAAACCATATGAGCTTAGAAAAAAGCTTATATTTTTAAATCACAGACACTACAATTTTATGTATATGTACTGTACAAATATACCAGAGTTAATAATAGTATATTTCATCACTAGGACCGAAAGTGACGCTTTTCAATACGAGCGTTTAACGACCGAGGATCGAAAAGCCACTTTTGGCCCGTGTGATTGAACGATACTTTTCATCACACTGTGATCAATATATTAATAGTAAATTTAATATATATATTTTTTTTCAAAATAACCTACATTTTCTCAGTAACATTCCTGAAGTACAATGACAACCAAGTTTACGTTTACAGCACTAAACTAAATCATTGAGATCAGCTGATTTTAATATCAACCGCGTATAAATACCTTCCTCAATTCTAAAGGTACGTTTACACTTATACACATGTATGAGAACTTGTGTGAGATACTTGTTGAATTAAAGGTACACTAGGGGCTCTGCCCCTGGACGCTTCGCGTCCCAACCCCGCCTCAGCCTACGGCCTCAGATGGCTGCTTCGCTTCGCTCGCAGTTGGAAAACTCTCTAAAGGCTCTCGCTAATCTTTGGCTCGTTTGTACCTGGGTGAACGAGCATCGTTCAGTATTTTTACCATCAGGATTGTATCTATTCGAATATTTAGTGACTTTGAATTAGGTATAAAAAGAAGCTGTACCTATTCGCCTTCTAAGAAACTTAAAAGGTGATATAAAAAGAAGTTCAGATTTAAAATTGTATGCGCATTTTTCAGACGTTTTTGAAGACATAAGACCTAGCGCATTCAATTCCTGACGTCAAATAACCCCTGTATGCAAATTTTCA
Organism: Philaenus spumarius; assembly: GCA_018207615.1. NCBI lineage: Eukaryota > Metazoa > Arthropoda > Insecta > Hemiptera > Aphrophoridae > Philaenus > Philaenus spumarius. The sequence continues at coordinate 15,633 of JAGFPH010009647.1, read as the reverse complement.
TCAACATCGTTAGAGCCGTTTTCGAGATCCGCGACAGATATAAAGATACAAAGATATATACAAGAATTGCTAATTTAAAGTAATAGGATTTACAATTAATTGTACACATGTATGAGAACTTGTGTGAGATACTTGTTGAATTAACAAATCCAGAAACATTTACTCACTCAAAAACTCACAAATTTTGTGTGAGCTTCAACATTTCCTCATACATTTTGATTGAACAAAAGTTTGTTTAAACATTGACTTGTGTGAGGTGATTATTGAAGCTTTTCCCAACCAACTGATTTATACCAATACTTTTTGTAGGTTAGGTTTCATTTTGTTGTGTACAAATACGTTAATATTTCATTTTAATCTTTTCAACTTAAAGTTACTATGTCTAATTGGAGTCGGGAAACAACACTGCAACTAATTGAGAAAATTAGGGCTTCTAATATATGGGATGTAAAATCCAATGTTAAAATCAACTTGTGTGCAAGTGTAAATGCTCTAATGTGATTCAACAAGTATGGTGATTTGTGTACTCAAACTTCACACTTGTTTCTCAAACAAGTATCTCTCACAAGTTCTCATACATGTGTACAAGTGTAAACGTACCTTAAGAATTTATAGGCATTGATTTTTAAGGAAAAGTTTGTCTTGTCTTCGCTGTTTTATTCTGTCCTTATTTTATCGCTTTCAACCGAGAATTAATAAACCGCAAACAATACATTGTTTAAGTTCACTAAATTAATTGGAACAGCTGATATCAAATTATCGCGTAATATTAACTAGGGGCTCTGCCCCTGGACGCTTCGCTCGCAGTTGGAAAACTCTCTAAAGGCTCTCGCTAATCTTTGGCTCGTTTGTACCTGGGTGAACGAGCATCGTTCAGTATTTTTAACATCTGGATTGTATCTACAATGTATCTATTCGAATATTTAGTGACTTTGAATTAGGTATAAAAAGAAGCTGTACAAATTCGCCTTCTAAGTGACTTGAAAGGTGGTATAAAAAGAAGTTCAGATTTTAAATTATGTGAGCATTTTTCAGACTTTATGCACGTTTTTGAAGACATAAGACCTGTATTCAAATTTTCATCAAAATCGTTATTGCCGTTTTCGAGATCAGTCACAGATACAAAGATAGATACAAGAATTGCTCATTTAAAGTAACTAGGGGCTCTGCCCCTGGACGCTTCGCTTCACTCGCAGTTGGAAAATTCGCTAGAGAATCTCGTTAATCTTCTGTCAACTAAAATTATGAAACCAGGCTTAAATATATTAACAGTAATTGCAAGATTAATTATAACCTTAAGTACATGCTTTGAAACGTGAGAGGCTTTCATTACGATTTTAGTCCTAGTTCTACTATCTTCTGTCAACTAAAGTTTTGAAACCAGGCCTAAGTATAGTAAAAATTATTACAGGATTAACATAACCTCAATACTATGTTTCAGAAATGAGCCAGGCCTATATTACAAAATAGACTTTTGGAATTTATCCATCTTTGCCAAGTTTACCTTTTTTTGACAAAATAAATTGTTAAATCAGGCCCAATTTATTCTAATTCCAACGTGCTAAAACAGTATAAATGTTTAACACCAATTAAAAACTATCCAATGAACAGCTGATTTTGGATAATACTCAATCTCAGTTCTATTCCACTCTATTTACAACGTGCTAAAACAGTATAAATTGGCTTGTTTATAAACAGCTGTTTTGATCGCTTTATTTACTATTTCGTTGTTATTTTGTTACCAACATGGCAACCCATAAGACACTATGTTAAAATTTTTCAACTTTTAAATTAGATTTTCTCTAAAAATTGCGTTTTTACACGAAATACAACTATATGGGTGTAATTAAAAATCAAAACTACACCTAAATACAAAATTTCTTTGAATTCGTTTTGAGCCGTTTTCGAGATTCGCGACAGATACAAAGATAGATACAAGAATTGCTCATTTAAAAAATGCCAGCTGATTTTGCCGAACTAGACTGGCAAAACGCTATTTTCAATAATCAAAGCTGATACTGAAAGTCACTATTTTCGATACAGTGTGATGAAATTCATTTTTAAAATGATACATTAGCTTCGATATTATTTTGCAGACACCGATTCAATCAAATTTGAATTTACCTCAGGTAAACGAATAAAGGAGGTCAGCTCCGGCCGAGCGATTTGTTTCACCGAATGACAATGGAATTGATAACATTGTCTATTAACGGCTTATCAAATGTGGAACAGTTTTAATACGTCGGATCGGTTAGGTTAGGTCGAAGGCATCATGGGTGGCTGTAAACAATACCTAGTACGGGTCTCGAGCCTCGTCACGGGAATTACGCGTGTTCCAAGAAATTGCATGTGAAAAGTCAGACACATACACAGGTGGCCGCCGGGATCTATGCTTCGTTATGGACTCTGCTGCACCTCCGTGTTGTGCTTCTAGTCGTGTAATCAAAGACTTGACGTTCATTTTTTGGTCGGTAAAAGATTTTCCTCCGCAGGAATCGATTCTATGAGGTACGCAGGCAGGCAGCTCGTGGTGCTACCGTAATTTCACGGTTTCACTTTATCATGGAGTGGAATCAAGTATGGGCAATCTAGTATGATCCCCCTAATAGACGCAGGAGGTTTTGCATGAAAAAATGGGAGGTGCATGATAGTAATAAGAGCTACGGTAATTTATCTCTACATCTAAACATATAAATAAAATTGGAGTGTGCTTCTGTGATTTCAAAATATAAGCTCATATTTCTAAGCTCATATGGTTATTCACACACTTGAATATTTTAGGTTACTTTTTTTCAGAAAATAGTCAAAAAAATTCTTGTTAAAAATTAAAAGTTGTAAAATTTATCCCTATTTTGTGGACAAATGTTGGGGATATTGCGTGTCTATTTCGATCTGTGTCTTACATTATGTACAGGTCACTGATAATCCCACCACCCAACTTAGATTCAAGTGCCTCTGTCCTAATCATTCATCACTTTCGTAAAAATTCCTATTCAAAAATTGAAAAAATGTAAAAATTATAAAAATTCAAAAAATTTACAAATTCAAATTATAAAATTCTTCATAAAAATTTCAAGGCTAACTAAACGAAAATAATTGGGTTCAGATATACGCTATGAATAAAAAAGTCTTATTATTACGTACTAGGGGAAACCTATGCGTGCTCAGCACGCCAACCCTGTTGGGACCTTCTATACTCTATACACATAATCAGTTATGTTTTCTTTATAATTAAGGTGAGATTAATAATAACCCCAAAGCTAAGATTGTAAATAATGTTAAATGTTCAAATCAAATTATTTCGTATATTTTATAACAGCAGTTTTAATAAAGGTTAAAATAATAAGCAAGGCTCAGGTCTACACTACAAAACCTAAAAGTTATAAATACATAAATAATTGATTCAAAGTTTGAAATCAGCTGTTAATGGAAATATTTGAGCAGACAGCTGTTTTAGCTGTTATTTTATTCAATTGGTTGATATGGTAATTCATCAGTCTAGGCCTAACGTAAGAATGTTCCGACTAAATTTACAAATATTTAAATACAAATGTTTTTATCAAAATGAATTATAGCCTATGTTACCCAGGGATAGTGAAAATTTTTATTAGTCAAACTACTTTTTCAATCGGTTCAGTAGAGCCAGAGATTACCCCCTACAATCAAATTTTACCTCTTTATAACATTAGTATAGATAACATCTGAAAACGTAATACAAAATGGGGCTTTCTATTAAAATTGTAAAGTTGGTCACCATATTGGAAAAATGTCAGATGTTATCACCATTATAAAGCTACCAAGCTGCACGGAATAGAGGATCCTTTGAAAAGAGGGGTCAAAGATTTGTTTATTTTAGTTAGACACCAAAAGATCCAGCCGTATACTATCTGAGGTTGTTGTATCCAAACCGTGTTAAACAACTTTATACTGCCATTACAACGACATTAACAGCGCTGGTTCTTTAAACATTTCATCTGCAGTAGCCTACTTTAAGGAAATGGGGGTTTTCAGCATTACTTTCGGAAATATCTTAAAAATGGAGTGCCACAAAATTCTGTGAGAAACATTGTTTTGAATCCTTAAATCATTCTTTTCGACATCGCACACAAGAACATCTTGCAATGTTTTTGTACAAAAATTTGGCTCCATAATATTCATAGTACAATATTTAAGTATATGTTTTGTTAATTTGAATATATGCTAGTTTGAAAAAGTTAAACGTCTAACCAGGAACAATAACCACGGAGCGAATGAATTTATTTAATTCGCCAACCCCTGCGGTGACATATGGTGATGCCAATATAAACTACAATATCCCTAATTTTGTTCACAATTTTTGTTTGTTTTTGTTAGTAAGAAT
>JAGFPH010009647.1:0-11173 GCA_018207615.1 Philaenus spumarius | reverse complement strand
CCTACAACAGACCTAGTTAGCGCCCCTCGTGTGTTTCTGCATGTTTGCACAAATACATACCTAGGATATTCCAAGCTAATTATATAGTACTACTTCAACAACCAACTGGCAACTCTATAAGTACTGTACCGTAATTATGTAGTCTATCTCATATCTTACTTGTCAACGCTAAGTGCTTATAAAATAAAATCATGAAACCAAAACCCAACCACGGAAAAAACTGTTTCTACAGAAAAATTAAGTAAGTAATTCATTTGAACTGGCTGTGTGGCCTGTGTGTACATTTTTGACGAACGATTAAGGCCTGTTAGACGCCCAAGAGACACAAACAGCAGCTTAAAAGTTTTTCGAAACTCAAGTTTGATAGAAAAAGACATGGCTTAAACCATTTCTGAAGTAAACAGTGCAATATTTTTGAAGGATTGTTTCACTAATAAAAAGCTACACTATCCCTTTGTAACATAGGCTATCATTCATTTTGATAAAAACATTTTTTATTTCAATATTCGTAAATTTAGTCGGAAAAACATCTTAGGTTAGGCTTAGACTGATGAACCTACACATGTATTTACCAAAGCAACCAATTGAATAAAAAAACAGATACAACAGCTGTTTGCTCTAATATTTCCATTAAAAGCTGATTTCAAACTTACAAGCAATTATTTGTATTTCTAACTTTTAGGTTAAGTTTTTACTAAAGTGTAGAACTGAGTCTGGCTGGTTTTTTTAACTGATATTATAAAATATACGAAATAATTTGATTTGAACATTTAACATTATTTACCATCTTAGTTTTGAGGTTATTATTAAAAACTTCCAAATAAAGCTTCCCCTAAAGTCGTATCAGCAGCCTAAACATGTTTATATAGAGACAAACCTAATAAGCATATAACTAATTTGAAAATGATTATTAAAAGTCCACGTACTAGTTTATGCATTTATAGGTACTGTACCACAAAAATCTCAAGAAAATTAAGCAATTATGTCCAATCATGCGTTTAAAAAAATCGGCTGTTTGAAAATTTCAAACCTAAATTACTTAAAACCGTATGTTTTAACAAAACATTTAAATACACCTTTTTTGTAGCCCTGGCAAAACAATCGGATAAAGGATAATAGGTTAAAGATAATAACATCATATGCACGTACAATATTGTTGTGTTTACTGTGTTGGTATAGGATGCCGGGTGAAACCAATTATTACACATAACGTAACTATTATCCTTCATTCGATTGTTTTCACTCCATCCGATAAGGAATCAAAAGGGCTACAAAAAAGTTGTCTTGGCAATTTTTTGTTAACATGTACGGTTTTTGAGTAATTTAGGTTTGAAATTTTCAAACAGCCGCCATTTTGAAACGCATGATTGTATATAATCGCTTATTTTTCGTGAGATAGAAAATTGTTAGGTTAAACTTTATGCCAAGTATGAACTCAATCAGTCAAACATTTCTCTAGGAATGAATTATTTTGTAAAAGAAATGGCGAATAGCTGGAAAACAAAGCGTTTTCTGGCCTATGTTTGTATAAAAATTTGTCTTGTTTTTAGCTGTAGAATAAGCTACCGAGACATTGCCGTATAGTTCTGAATCACCCTGTATAGTTGTGTTGGTTTAGTGAAAATTCCTTAAAACATGCTCTGTAATGTACCTACACACTTTGCGGGAAACATTGTAAATATCAAATCAGTGGTTCTAGAGTTCCGCACAGTGGGTTTAACTTGTAGTGCACAATTAGAACACCCTGCGTTTCCCAGCAAAACAGTTTGACAACGTTAATGAAGCAAAACATCGCATTGTCCTAAAGCAATCAGTCTTTACGAAACGTCAAAACAGAACTATTTTCTCATGGTCGTTGTCACCACCACACGCCGGCCCTAAAGACACACCACCAATAAAACTGTCTCTGGGTCACGTCTAAATATTTTAAGTTGTATACGATCCACATCTAATCGCTTACTTAAGGTCCGGTCGTAAACGTAACAAGGGTGTGTACTGTACAGGGTGTCTTGGTTATCCAGTAACCGTACGCATCGGTCACGGTTATTTGGTCAGGCCATCAACAACGTGCGTACAGCGAACTGTCTAGCGTAGAATATTTGGCAAACACTTTAAATGGACTAGGTACTCTTCATTTTATGAAAATAGTTAATCATGCGTGCGTAACACGTCGACCCCTTTCTTCCACACAACATTTTAAATGAGGAAGTTTGACTGATCGGTACTAAAATGGACATAGCGGTTAACACATTAACTGCTACGCAAATTTCGTATTTCCTATGCTATGGTTAACAGTTTAGTTGATAGCATTGGCCTTATGGAGGCTTGTCGTGCTACTACATAGGCTCCTTTCACCACATTGAATTATGAATATTCTTATCTCAGTGTTTTTCAAGATCCAAATTTCTTCATTTCAGTAACCGCATCATGTGTAAGTAAACCGCATCACATATTCTTAATAACTATATAGTTTAAATGAGTTTTATGCTGGCTACTAACGTAAGATCTCCATTTGAATAGCATGGACAACGCTTGCCCATGCTATCTACTAAACTGTAAACGCGCAATAGGAGCTGACATTTTATTTTTTATATTTATAGCCTAAATGAATACTTTACTTACTTTATTTTTTATTTTTGAATCTTTCTACGTAGGCTAATAATCACTAATATTTTAAAGCGGACGCACATGTGCGTCATTAGAACATATTCTTAAAATTGGCGTCCGAAGCACGCAATGCTCTGTGTATTGAAAATTCTCCCAATACGGGGGTTGGCGTATTGTATTCCAATATGTGCGTCGGCCGCTTCTCATAGTGTTCAGTGTCAAGCTCACATCTACGTCCTTAGCAGTGAACGTGTTAATCAACACAAGACGGAGCTAACACTGTTAAAATTGTGTCATTTACTTTCATTCAAGGGGTAACAATGGCATAAATACCCTAAAAAAACACATTTAATTCTCTTGAGAATAGAGAGCTGAATTTGTAAGATTGTTTCTTATGTGGTACATAAATAACCTAAGTAAAATGATTGCCCTCGCTTTCTGATTACTTGCGTTTAAGGGATGACAACCTTAAAACCATAAATTCAATATTATACCTCCGCTGAAGCTAGAGATCTGGAATTTGGTACTTATATTTCATAAATACATAGAAAAAGTAAACCAATTGAATTTGTTCACTACCGTCGAGATGTTAAACGGAGGGTTAACTAACTACTCCTATATAATAATTCGACCACGCAGCTGAACCGCTGACATAAGTTTAGCGAATTTCCAAACTAAATATAAATACATGTGTCAGAAAATACATTTGGTAATAAATGTAAATATCAGTCTAGGCCTAACCTAAGAATTTTTTACGACTAAATTTACAAATATTAAAATTAAAATGTTTTTATCAAAATGAATTATAGCCTATGTTATTCAGGGATAGTGTTGCTTTATATTAGTAAAACTATTTTTTTTCATTCGGTTCAGTAATTCCATAGATTGCCCCCTACATACAAACAAACAAATTTTACCTCTTTATAATATTAATATAGATTAGTACATATTTTTTTTATATAAAAACATAAATAGGTACTGTACTAGTAAAAGTATGCAAAACATTTCAAAGTTTATTTACTTTCAACCTCAATTTTGTATCCTACTTAAAAGTATTTTGTGTTCCTGCGTTATTGCGAGTATAAAACAAGCAACTGTTAAAATTGGAGTAAAAATAATAACCAATCAAATGTCAGTTCCCCAACCGAAAAGCTACAAAATATTTTAGTTATTCGTTTTGGTGTCCTCCTACGAGCGCCCTGTCCAACGAGCGCCATGTCCATCTAGCGCCCATTCTCGGGTTGACGAGGGTCAGAGAGGGGTTGACAGGTCTAGGAGCTTTCCAACGAGCGCCGCATTTCTGTGTCACTCCCTTCGACCACCTGTACTTCTTGTAGTATTTACTTCTGACCTAAATATGAATCCTCTAAATCAGCTACAAATGTTATAAAACCCTAAATTAAACGTAATATAAGCATGCGTATACCATGTGCGATGATTCGTGACAGGCCCACCTTGATTTAGAGGTGCCTTTGATTATAAGTGGGCACGCAATCCTGGCTGGCGCTAACAATGAACCTTTTCGCAATTTTCTTCCACTAATAGAATATTTAAGAGGTATTAAAGTTGACATTTTCTTTAAACTATTCAAGTTATATTTAGAAATATTAAATCCGCTTTTGAGGGGGGATGCGGAATACTACCCCCAGGAAAACTACCCCCCAGGTGAAACGTGACGTCACGAAATCTGCCAACTAACCAATATGGGAGCCGTGTCCGCGACTGGAATACTACCCCCCCTAGCAAAAGCGGGTCGCCGGAATACTACCCCCCGGAAAACTACCCCCCCAAGCAGGTTCCTACAATTATACTGTTATCGGCAACATACTGTGACTAAACAGTTTAGGTTAGTCCTCTAGTTTTTTTTTATTCTAATTATATCGAAACTTGAGTGTGCGTGACTGGAAAACTGCCCCCCCTGATCTCTGACGTCAAAATGACGTAGGAACCTGCTTGGGGGGGGGGGGTAGTTTTCCGGGGGGTAGTATTCCGGCGACCCTTTTGAGGGACATGACCTAATACTGGCATATTAAATTGTTTATACACGTGCTTATAACATGTATGGCATTGCTTACAAAAATTACCGTTTAATTTAGGGACAGAATTGAGGTGTTTCATATTTAGGTATCTACAACTTACTAGAAGCAGTGATTCAGTAAATAGCACCTGGTAAAATACCAAATAAAAGATTTGGGAGGTATTTTGTTTAAGAATATTTTTGGAAATAATTTGTTATATTTTTATCATTTTTTTAGTTCTAGTTTTACAAATCCGACAACGGCTATTGAAATAACGTTACTGTAATATTATAAACTATATATCGTTGCGATTATCTATAAGAAAGGTTTTAAATACAAGGTTTTAAATAAAGGTTTTAAAGGGTGGGTCATATTTAAGGAATGTTTTCGATGTCACTGATCGTGTCAATTCATCGATCAGTAAATACTAACAAGTACAGGTGGTCGAAGGGGGTAACACAGAAATGCGGCGCTCGTTGGATAGCTCCTAGACCTGTCAACCCCTCTCTGACCCTCGTCAACCCGAGAGTGGGCGCTAGATGGACATGGCGCTCGTAGGACAGGGCGCTCATAGGAGGCAACCATTCGTTTTATTTACATTTCACAATACAGGTAGAATGATCAGTAACACGCTCTACTCCCTATGTACAGAACTACTAACAAAGATTTGCTATCTACTAAGCCACTGCCCTATCTATTATATCTTGAATTGCTTATCAAATGTTTCGCAATGCCATCCCCTTCAACAGCGAGTCAACTGTTTCAGTCGATGCTTGTACTCGGTGTAGGTATTTGAGGTTATGTTCGTTGAGTGTATAACTTATTGTAACCAAATTAGTATTGTTTTATTGTGCGAAGTTCTGTGTTTAATCGCAATCGGTTTAACGCACGGTCTGAAGTGTTTTATTGGCTTGGTCAAACGATTATTTTAAAGAACTACCGCCAAATTACACGTAAGTTAACCTTATTTGGTTTTATTTAAATAGGCTAGCTTAACTAAAAATAATTTGGATTACGATTTTGTCTTATTCGATTACACGTTACAATTATTTATAAAAGTTACCGTACTTCAGACATAACCTATATAATGTAAACATAAGGTTTAACGCTTATTCGACTTTACAAAATAAACCTAAGGTAGATTTACGAATGTATACGTTTAACCACTGTAGTCTGCGACAGAATATTTGTATTTCAATTACGGATTCCTTCCAATAGCCCGTTCTAATCATACCGTGGGTGTGTGGTTTATTAAAGTGGTTTAAAAATTAGTTGATAGGTGTAAGTTTACTATACGCCTTCCTGCTGATATCACATTAGTATTTATGTTTACCATTTAGAGTCTACCGTAGGGTGAAAATTTAGGTTTTGCTGATTTTGTTTTATCCGGATAGGGTGAAGTGGGGTAAAGCTGGGTTTTCCTAGCTCCGCACTTTCTGCGGAGCGCAATGCGGAGCCTACTCAACAACATGTAATAGAACGGGGCAGTTTTCCTAGACCCCTCCGCGGTCCGCAGTGCGCTCGCGCAACTGGACTACTCCTCTGAGAGGTCAAGTGTGGACCGCGGAGCGCAATAGAACAATTTTTGGGCAATAGTTTTAGTTTTACAAGAGAGTGCTGTAGTTGTATGAATATTATTGATATAATATCTACAATGTCTAATAAGTTTACGGCTAGTGAGGATGAACAGCTTATCGAGCTCGTCGGTGGTCATCCAATACTGTGGAATATTGCCGATAAACAGTTTTAAAACACCACTTTTTCCACCACTAAATTAAAAAATCCTCAATTTTGAGCCCCCCAAAATTGTACGCCCTAGGCGGCCGCAACTGTCCGGCCCTGGGCCTAGCCCACTTCGTCTATTACGCTTGACATCGATTGTGAATAATACATTAGATAATCAATGATTATAAGGCCTATTGTTAAAGTAAGTAATTATTAAAATACATAATACAGTATGTTGTTTTTTTTAAAGCTGGACTTAATTTTTGTTATTTTTGTACATACCGTATATAATATGAACAATATATATTTCAGCACAAAATTGTACAAGCAGAATAATATACACAGTTGTTTTCGTCTGCTAAGTTTTTATTTTACTTCAAATAATAATGTTAATTTAGGCAATTTAAGTTAGTGGTTCTAGTGGAGGACGTCGTGACTACATGTTTTAATAGAATTACACTACCTAGAATAGCTAACTTTTAAAATACGATTTGGACAAAAATGTTTAAATATAACATCTGCCCTTAATTTTTGATACCTTTTGGACTGTGTATAAATTTTTTTCAAAATACTCCATTTTCAATCCAAAATGGTGGCCAACTTCATTTTTTTAAATGGAAACCCCCATTTGTATGACGTTTTTGGATTTTATGGGCAATTTTAAGACTTTTTTGTTCTTTACATTTTTTTGATAAACCTAACGGTTCTCCTGTAAAATGAAGTCGAAGTTTCATTTTCTTACAGCTAACCACTCATAAAGGTTACAATAACCAACATCTAAACCATGCTTCAGACAACAAACTTTTTTAAAATCAAATTAGTACAATAAAATATCAAACCATCACTCTCCCATAAAATTTAATTAAAGCTTTCAAACGCAATTGAACAATTTAAGACACATATACTAAAATTAGTATTGTTAAAGAGTTAAAGTGGTTTGTATTTAAACGCCTTTGAAATAATGCAGTTACGCTGGTTATCATTTTACAACAATGCAACAGCCGTTTCCGGATTCTTCATTGTTGCCTTTTAATCTAGTTTATACCACAGTAGACCCCTACTGATAACTTCTAAGGTACTGACTTTCAAATTTATTGTGTTTTTGTGCGAGTTGTATTTGCAAAATGAATGCATATGAAGAAGCTTACATTATGTTCCTCATATTAGGAGAGTGTAGAGGAAACTACAAAGATGCATCAAATTTGTTTTCGGTGCGTTTTCCAAACCAAAAACCAAAGTCTCGAATAGCCTTTTTAAGACTAAAGAACAGGTTTCTTCATAATGGGTCTATCCATACTGATAAAAAAAGCCTAATATGTGTAGTCCCAGTATGTGCCAAGCAAAGGAAGTAGGCCTATAGTAAATAATAACCCTTATCGCTAATGGACTTAAATCGACAAATAAACATGTTTGAAGAGCCGGAACAGTAAACAAGATAAGGTAGGTTTGTTAAAAGTGGAGGTCAGATTCGGACGGTTGTAATCAGTTGTCATGGCGTCTTGCAGTGGTAAATCCAATCCTTTTTTGTGCTAACATTTACTTGAAAAATATTGTAACTAGAGACTATAAGTTACAACTTCAGAATATATTTTTTGTTCGTTTTTTTTATGTGAATTTATTTTTCCGGGCCTTTAATCATGTTAATTCATTGTTAGAATACATAAATACGAAACACAATGTGGGAAGATTTGCTTCTGACAAATAAATAGTAAACAACCGTTATAATAAAGGTTAAAATAACCAGCAAGTCTAAGGTCTACACTTTAATAAAACCTAACCTAAAAGTTAGAAATACAAATAATTGTTCAAAGTTTGAAATCAGTTTTCAATGGAAATATTAGAGCAAACAAATGTTTTATCTGTTATTTTATTCAATTCGTAGCTATGGTAATTATTGTAGCCTAAATACATTCAAGAAACATGTGTTGTTTCATCAGTCTAGGCCTAACCTAAGAATTTTTTCCGACTAAATTTACAAATATTGAAATAAAAAATGTTTTTATCAAAATGAATTATAGCCTATGTTAAACAGGGATAGTGCAGCTTTTTATTAGTGAAACTATTTTTTCAATCGGTTCAGTAGTTCGAGAGATTGCCCCCTACATGCAAACAAACAAATTTTAACTTTTTATAACATTAGTATAGCCTACTCAATATAGTTAGGCTTGTATAAAACTTATTAGATATCATGTAAAATTCTACGTTCCTACGTCGTTACCATAGCGAAGCACGGGTGCACAGCTAGTAATTGTTATAGAGAATCAGAATGGCTTAGGTGTCAATTGTGTTTTAGTTTTTATTGCGCAAATATTTACAATTCCCGATGAAGATAGCCAGAAAGCTAAAATTATTACCAGGGACCAGCTCATTCGTCATAAATTATGCGATTTATTACTAACTAAAGTGTAGGGACTGTCCTAACGAATTACGACCAAAAAACACAGGGGTAAGAAATATACGACATAAGTACTGTCTTCTCCCCCCCCCCCCCCAACGTTGTCCGCAACTAATAAATCTTCCGTTAAGGCGGGTTGTAAAGTGACCGGGACCTTTATATTTACAATAGTTCAAACTCGGGCAGCTTTACGATGTCTTTCTGGGAATCCTTTACAATGGGAAAAGTGAAAAGCAAACCGTCCCAGTTTCCTTGGCTCAACTTTACACAATAGTCCAACTTATTTTAAATATCAGCTTTTCTACAATAAAATATTTGATAATCCATTCCTGGAGTATTGGAAAATAAAACTGTTATGTTTTCTTTTGTTGCGTAGTCGACGCCGCTTCTCTGCGGAGTGGGAATAAATTAAATCGTAAAAACTCGTTTCGTGTTTCATTTACTGCTGCGGACATTTTTACGTGTTATCGACCAATTATCAACAAAATTATTTTTTTAAAATAAGTTAATTATTAAAAAGTCAGTGCTCACTGTGATCGTACAATCGTGGTCGACATGATAATGTAGCCTGCATTATAAACAGTAAAATTTAGAGTAAACATAATCCATAAAAACCCACACAAGATTTAGTTTTACAATTAGGCTAATTATTAAATTTATATTTGGCAAAACTTTTCAAAGTTTGGATGCTTTGTTAACTATTTGTATGAGTTAAGGCTCAGCAGGAGTGAAAAAATATTTCTGAATTGACTGCAGATCTCCAAGTGGCCAAGCTGTACACTACTAGCATTGAGTTTGGTAGTTTTCATTCTTCCGCTAGCATATATAGGGCAGCTTCATAAAGGCGGAAAATAGAGGGTTAAACTGTAAACGTACTGCAATGTGCATTTGTGACAACGTATGGTAGTATGGTGTTATTAAACACAGCTTTCTCTCACACAATGAACTTAAACGGAAATAATTAATATATTAATATTATATTATATAATAACGAAAAAATCTAAGTTATTGTGGAAGCATGTACGCGCCGAATTTGTGTTCCTACTCGAGTGTTTAGCCTGCACTCTGGTGGTTATCACAACAACATGCGCTAGTGCTAATGGTTCTATAACTTCTAATAACTTTCAGAGACATCCTTCTGTGGATTCTACTTCCCGTACTTTGGTACATTCCCATCGTAAATGCCATAAATTAGTTTCAGCCTCTTACCTTTAATTTCAACTCCCATAAGAGCAATGTAAAGCGGGTAATGAGATTACTGGAGTAATAATGATCGAAAAATTATTCTGAATATGTCATTTTAAAGGTAAGGACAATCCTAGTGTTGACATCTTTTAGTTTTAAAAATTAATTTTTAACTAAATTTGTTCTTTGGCTATTCTCTTATTCAATAATGCAAATAAGAAAAATGTAAAAAGATCACCACATTTGTAGTTTAATTGCCTTTAAAATAAAAGAAATTTCAATAATTTTGGATAGTTTATGACGAAAAAATCCGTGTTATTGTGGAAGCATGTACGCGCCGAATTTCAGTTCCTACGCGAGTGTTTAGCCTGCACTCTGGTGGTTATCACATGAACTTGTTGCTCGCGGAGGAATACTAGAAAAATAATAAATCCGTTAATGTTCAATGTGTGAGAGAACGCTGTGTTTAATAACACATACTGCCGTACATTGTCACTCATGCACATTTCAGTACGTTTACAGTCAGGGTTACGTCTGTAACCCTATATTTTCCACCTTTATGATGCTGCCCTATATTTGCTAGCGGAAGAATGAAAAACTAGCAAATTCAATGCTACTCTGGATTCCACGTTCACCGTGCAGTACAGAGCGCCCATAAGCCATGTTATTCATATGACAGTCTCACCTATACTAGCCAACTAAAAACATCAACTCCCATGCAATGCTCGGTCATTTGACGCAGCCCGCATGACAATAAACGTAATGTTCCTTATAATGGTAATAGCATGTCTATTCTCTCAGTAGCTGTGCTGTACTGCACGGTGAACGTGGAATCGAGTGTAGTAGTGTACAGCTCCTGCCACTTGGAGAGGTGCGGTCAACTCAGCCGAGCCTTAAAGAGTAAATTGTTTTATTCAAGCGACCAAAAAAATACAGGTCCAATTCCAATTTATAGAATGTCAAAATCGTGCACCACCAAAGGTTTGTTCAGTATTTTTGTATATTACTCCGAATAAACTTGACCCATTTATGATGCAAGTACAGATAAAAGCATAAAACATGTCGGTATTGCTCGGTCACAAATAACTCGCCGTAGGACAGATTGCGCTTCCACAACGGATGCCATCAGTATAGGTCCGACGCGGGCGGAAGTGACGATATAAGGGGTAGTTGACCAGAGCTAGCGCCAGCACAAGATATATGTCCATGGCTTGTTTACAAGAATCGGAGATCGTGC
This sequence comes from Philaenus spumarius, assembly GCA_018207615.1. Classification (NCBI taxonomy): domain Eukaryota; kingdom Metazoa; phylum Arthropoda; class Insecta; order Hemiptera; family Aphrophoridae; genus Philaenus; species Philaenus spumarius. Next base: position 6 of record JAGFPH010009647.1, on the reverse strand, counting down.
AATAAA
>JAGFPH010009646.1:33965-45597 GCA_018207615.1 Philaenus spumarius | reverse complement strand
AAACTAATTAAGGATCGTGTGAAGAAAGTACGAATCACTTATAATATAACCTGGTCCTATCCGGCTTTGCATGGATAAACAAATCAAATTTAAATGTATATTAACAAAAAATATCAATAAATAAACACTATGCATTTCTTATAAGGATTTTTAGTAACTATGACTCCCTAAGCCCCCCATAAAATTTCGAATTTTTGGAACCTTTCTTAGCGAGCACCTAGAGTAAGCTACATACCAAATGTCATTCCAATCCGTTCGGTGTTTTTTTTTTTTTTAGATTTCGTGATGAGTCAGTGAGTGGTATTTGGATTATATATATATATATAGATAATTATAATACTGATACCTGGGCTACAATGCCTAAATCAGTCTGTAATGTTGTAAACTATTTGCGTTTAAGGACCCATTGATTCTAGTCACAAAGTTGCAATTGTTATAGCGAAATCTAAGCTTTTCGTTTATAAACGTTTTATGTATTTTTAAGTGAATTTACATTTTTCGTGAAACTTCTGTTTGATGGCTGACTGAACACTGAACTTAACTTTTTACAAGTACAAACAATCTTCTGAAACATCAGAAAAGTGACTCCAAAAGCTTCAACCGGATAATCCATTACACCTAGATTACTCAAATAGATAAATTCCCTGTCCAATTAGTCTAGCCCTTACCAGTACATTAGTTAACAAGTTCCGAGCCTGGAGTTTATGTGCTATCGGGAATTCCAATATCATGCTTAAACTGAGTGTTGCCTATCTGTGAGTATTTAAAATAATACATAACAGGAAGTGTATTTGTGTTTTAAACCTTGCGCCAAAGTAGAAAGTGATCTATTTGACTCATGTTAGTTCCTAAATAAATTGATTTCGTTGAAAATTTTGGATTTTTAAAGTGATCTAAATGTAGTAAATTTAAATGATTTTATTTTTATTCTAGCAGGTATTTTAAAATAATTCATGACTAAAATACTGTTATTGATGCATTAAACTCATGCTTTTCAAACGTTTTTTACAAAAATTTAAAAATCAGGCCAGCTGACATGTAAATTTATAGCTGAAATCATAATTTAAATTGAGAGAATCATTAGAACTTTAACAGAAAACATGTTTAGTATTTGTAAACGTTCAAATATTCTAAAGGATTTTTTTTGTTCAGAAACATTTTATTCGAATAACCTACCTTCAAATTTCTTAGGTTCCAATTTACTGCCGTAAGTACCTCCCCAACAGACAACAACCTATAACCATAGCCAATCCTAAAACTACCAAAGCGTGATGTTCAGGTAAAAATGATTTCTTTGAGAACAATTACGACAAAAACCATTTTTCGAAAGGCATTCATAACTTCAATTTTGGCACTGTGCACCTGATCACTCCACAAGTTGCTTTCAATTGTTATTATATTAGTATTTCACTCCTAAATATCGAATACTATTTACTTTCTTAATCTCTAAGTAGTTGTAATTATTTTGTGTGTAACGCATCATTTTTTAAAAATAATCCTCTTTTTCAACCAAAAATTATTTAAATTTAAACAAATGATATAAATTGTTTCAATTTAATACCATTCAGTTATTATCAAATCAGCATGCTTTTCATGTGACCACGTATAATAAATAATATTTTATAATGGTGGCCGCTAAAATATAATATATGCAGTTGCGTAGCCTTATAATTACTTATATTTGAACCACAAAAATGTATGCAGTCAATTTCATCTGTTTGTTTTTTTATATTACTTGTAGTGGCTAGATATTTTTCTGTTACAGTCAGCTTCTACGGCCAGCTAGTTAAAATGTGTAGGGAACACAACATTAAATTACTCATAAACTAATACATTTTGTTCAATTCGTCCACCCCTTTTAAATGAACCTTATAGAAATAAAATTGTATGTTGAAAATACGTTACAACAGGTTATTATTGTCTATTGTACAAAAAAAAAACGTAAATAAAAACACGAGAAGACTAAAAATGAACACGGTTTTACAAGGAGTCTTAAAAGTAATAATTGTTGGCGCTTCCCTTAAATTGTTTAAAATTCAATCTAACAATACTCGGTAATTGTTGGTTCTATTGATTGTACAAGTCCTTTCAATTAATGGTAACGACATCTGTGCCAGAGGGACTGCCAGGGGGTGAAAAAGAGATAGAAAGTAAGGAAGCAGAGATTGTTTCCGGCACATCCCTGGACGTCCCATTAGCACCTCTTCACTGACTCACCCAGTTGACACTTCTTAATGTCTATTTGTCTATTTATTTAAATATCATGTTTAACCGCTTGCTGGATGGAACCTTTTTGTCTGTACAGTTTGTATTATTTGTTTGGAATAAACGTGGTCTAAGTATAAAACGGTAAACAAAGGTAATAAGGAATAAGATAAATTCACTAGTTAGTTTATTCATATCGGTGCTGGCTAGAATCAAAGTAAAATTCTCATAAATAATAAGATTAATTGATAAAACGTGTGTCAACGACTTCAGTGATGCATGAACTGCAATAATTAAACTATAACTTGTAGTATTATAATAATGAATTACAGTTTGATTATTGTAGCTCGGGCATCACTGTAGATTTTTTTTGTATATTAATTTAGGTTGTTTATATTATCCTGTTCAATATTACAATGTGATATTACTTCTAATTCTCTAAGGTAGATTTGTATTTCATAATAAAACTCTTGTATTATTCCACCCTTATATTCACGAAACATACACAATTGTGTACATTGCATACAACCTACTGAAAAATCATTATTACAGATTATTTATTGATTTTGTGTACACAAATATTGTCATCCTTTAATTAAATTACAAGTAAAACACAAAGACCAAGACCGGGAGTTGAACCCGGGACCTTCACGTTTCCGTCGTGATGCTCTGCCATCTGAGCTACCCTGATATATCTACCGATATTGGGCGATGTTATCTAACTTGTACGGTTTTTACTTAAATTATTGAATTAACAGATTGAATACCTCGTGTATACGACATTGTCATTATTTGTTTGTATTACTGTAGTAAAAGTAGTCTACCATAGAAAACACATTTCAAGTCCAGTCAACTCCTGTCAGCTGGAAGCGAGCCAACCACCGATTTCTTAAGTTCCACCCTCAAGTTTCGAGCCTGAGATGTTCTGATCAGGAAGTTTATAAACTGTCCACTCAGCTAAGGCTCGAGCACGAGAATCCTTACAAACTATTAACTCTTTAGTTAATTGAATTTCACTTGAAAGATTACGGTCTTGTGTTATGAGTAACATAGCTTGTACCCATTTTTACAAAAATTGCTGTATAAAATACTACACGTAAGAATCCATTACATCCAACAATGTACAGAATCAGGTCCTTGACTTTTGATAAAAAATACTTTGTGTTAGAGGTAAAAACACAAACGCTCATTAAGGCTATGCAGTACATAAATCTTGTCACTTTTCTCGCCCATAAGAATAATGTTACACTTGAACATGCGTACCGCTGCCAATTTTAATCACACAGTTATGATTTACGACTTATTTCAAAGATCACGTTAACGCGGATGTTTCCCTTTTTTAAAAAATCGAAATGTTTAAATAGTTTTAAAAAAAAATGAGTTTAAGTTGGAAAACAATGTTTCAAGTTATTGATTTTTCGTTGGTCAATGAAAACCGATATCAAAATTTTCAAAAAAGGAAAACATCCGTTATTTTATCTTCTATCTGGTAGAAAAAAATTAATTTTCTAACTTATGAATTAAAGCAGATACAAGTGTTCAAAGGAAGTAATGTACCTAGACGTACGGTGTCGCTCTCGCGCGGATCATATAAGAACTACTCAGTTGCGTATGAATATAACTTTTACAGATAAAAGGCACTACTTTCAATATTGTCTGCAATATTACAACTCAAAAATTATCGAATTTAAATTATTCAACGAAAAAAAACACGTAACTTATGAAAGTATCCTTAACTTGCAAACTGTTCTCAAATATATTTCTTTAAAGAAATATTATAACATACAAAAATAATGTAATTGAAAACCTACTGTTGATGATACAAATTAAAACTTATTTCAAAATACTGATTTCTGATTGAATCGCCGTAAGTACATTCATGAAATATCCGACCAAGTTCAGTACTAGGGGTTATAGTTTATTGGTACTTTTCTCGGGGCCATGAAATTAGGCAGGTGAGAGAAATGTCGGTGTTGCCAACTCGTGCTGTAGTTATTTCTACTACTTACACCCGTCAAGTAAAGGTTTTGAAGCTCAATAGTAGTGTTTTCTCTCGTGCTTGTGAATCTGTATACAGAGCAATGTGAAATAAAATTATACCATCGCCTTCTGAAAATTCTACTGATTCAAATGGTATGACTTTTTTATTTTTTAAACGGCAGCAAATAATTAACAGAAGAATAAAAACCTAAATGGTAATTTAATTTAAAACCGCTGTGTAGGCCTATTGAATTTTTCACCAACCATTTTTTGTTTTTTTGGTCAGCAAGATTTCGTCTGCTGCAAAGTTGTAGAAAATCGTATGAATAAAAATGTTTATGAAATTTTTAGTTTAGTTGTAAAATGCATAACTGTATGAATCAAGAACAAAGACACGCGGGCGCTCGGCGAAAACCGTAGCCTTACGCAATGTTGCAAGTTGCTATTTTATAATCAAGAGTAAAAAACAAATAATTTTAATGTTTATAGATCATTTGCATTTCCTTTACATAATTATTGTATGATGTAATACCATGATTTTTTTTTGTTTAAGCTATAATTCTGCTAATTTTTTTCTTACCGTAATACAATTCCAACAATGCTTTTTAATTAATCTACACTAATATTATAAAGATGTAAAGTTTTGTTTGTTTGTATGCAGGGGGTAATCTCTGGCACTAGTGAACCGATTGAAAAAATAGTTTTACTAATAAAAAGCTAAACTATCCCTGAGTAACATAGGCTGTAATTCGTTTCGATAAAAACCTTTTTTTATTTCAATATTTGTAAATTTAGTCCGAAATAATTCTTAGGTTAGGCCTATAATGATAAACCAACACATGTATTTACATTTATTACCATAGCAACCAATTGAATAAAATAACAGATAATATAGATGTTAGCGCCAATATTTCCATTGACAGCCGATTTCAAAATTTTAAGCAATCATTTTTGTATTTCTAGCTTTTAGGTTAGGGTTTTAAAGTGTAGACCTGAGCCTTGCTGGTTCTTTTAACCATTATTATAACTGCCGTTATCAAATATAAGAAATAATTTGATTTGATGATTTATCATTATTTACAATCTTAGTTTTGAGGTTATTATTAATCGTACACCTTTATCTATATATATAAAATTCAATGTATGTCCGTCTGTTTGTCCTTTATGCGTTACCAAACCGTCCATCCGATTGCTTTGAAATTTTGCATAGTTACACAGGTTAACCCAGGGAAGGTTTTAGGCCATTTACCAAGGTCCTAGGATATTAGGGCTACGCCCCAGTGGCCCTCAAAGTTTCAATGTTAATCTTATGGAAGGTCAATCTTAAGGAAGAAGAAGAAATATTTTTATCAGGGGCACAAAAAACAGCTGTTCGTATGAAAAGCTTAAAACAGCTGATTTTGATCAACAGCTAATTTTGATCAACAACTGATTTGGATCAAAAACTGAATATAATTTTAGGTTAGGTAAATCAAGAAATAGCAATAGCGAAGCATTGGCGGGTCCGCTAGTTATAAATAAAACATAACATATGTTTGTAGAAGGTCCCATTGGGGGTTGGCGTGCGGAGCACGCAGGGGTCTCCCCTAGTACCTTTACAAAGCGAACTACCGCTTAATAATTAGATTTCTGTAAGAAAGTATTTTAAGTCATTATTAATGTTGTTAATTATTATTAATTGTTGTTCATTTCCACCCGGAAAAAACGTGTGGATTGAGGACACCAAGGACGCGAACAACTTTTACTATAATAGCCCAGTCAATCTGTACATCCTCAAAAGGTCGGGTAGTTCTGATTTGTTGGTATGTTGTATGTATAGGGGTGCTATTTAAAATTTCAAATTTTCGACCTCGGGCGTGCTCCGCGCGCGCCACCGGCGCCGAAAAACACAGATTTTTTTGACCTTGTTCCATTTTTTTTACATTTTGATCATTAAAGACTGGTTTGACAAAATAAATTAACCAGTCCTTTTTTAAAGAACATTAAATTTTCCACAATTTAAAACTAAAATCATCTTCCTGAGGATAATACTTTTTGAGTTACAGCCATTCAAAATTTGAGCAAATTTACAAAATTTTCCAAAATCTTAGTTTTTACAAAGTATTTTCGTTTTTTCGCTGTGAAATAAGGGTTTCTCAGCAAAACTGATAAGGACTAACTTTAAAATAGAGAAAGGTATCTTTAATATGTGACCAAAATGGGATTTCTACCATGAATAACTTCTGAGATACAGCTGTTTGAATTTTGGGTAAACTTCCAATAAGTAAATAATATCAAATTAAAAAAAAACAAATGTAATTGAAAAATTAAAATTGTTTGTACAAGGGTACAACTATATACAATCACATCAAGTTTAATGTATTTCAAATATACATTAAAACCCCGGTTAACCGAACTCGGGTCAACCGAAACCCGGGTTATCCGAAACGCCTCCAAAAATCGGAAATCCAAAAATAATAAGCCATATTACATTGTATGTACAATGTTATTATTAAAAAAAAAATTAAAATTAAAACCTTTTTCTACATCTTAAACATTTATTACAAATTATTACCAATTACAATTGGTTTTTTTACATTTCATATTATTTATTTCTTGGAAGTGTATCCAAAATTCAAACAGCTGTATCTCAGAAGCTATATTCATGGTAGAAACCCCATTTTAGTCACATATTAAAGCTACTTTTCTCTACTTTAAAGTTAGTCCTTATCAGTTTTGCTAAAAACTCCTTATTTCACAGAAAAAAAAAAAAACAAAAATACTATGTAGGCTAAAAACTAAGATTTTGAAATTTTTTGTAAATTTGCTCACATTTTGAATGGCTGTAACTCAAACAGTATTATACTCAGGAAGATGATTTTAGTTTTAAATTGTGGCAAATTTACTGTTATTTAAAAAAGGACAGATCGATTTTTTGTCAAACCAGTCCTTCATGCTGAAAATTTGAAAAACTAGAACAAGGTCAAAAAAATCGGGGGTTTTCAGCGCCGGTGGCTCGCACGGAGCACGCCCGAGGTCGAAAACTTGGAATTTTAAATAGTGCCCCTATACATACAACATACCAAAAAATCAGAACTACCCGACCTTTTGCATCTGAGCCCCCCTTTTGGGATACGGATTTACTGGACTATAAGCTGCAACAGTGCAAGGGTAGTGTTGCCAGTTGGTGCGTGGAGGTAGGCGAATCTCGACCTTCCGTCGCTTGACTAGTTCGATATCTGGCAACACCGCAATTCTCACCCGCCTAATTTCATGGCCGCGAGTTTAGCCACTAGTCTTTCTAAACGTTTACAGTCAAGGTATATCAAACAAGTTTTTATAATTTCTGAACATAATATAACTAAACTTGGTATCATTCCGTTTTATAGAGCGGATGTTGATCGGCATTCCTAACAAAGTATTCCAGGAAATGATGTTCGGCAGATCCTAATAAATAATATTGTAGACATTTAAAGACTTTACGTCAAGGTCAGGAATATCAGCAGAAATGTCGATCCTGCTCCTTTCCAAAACTGTTCGCTTTGTGTGTGTGATCGCCTACTTTCCTGATTTAAGTTTTTCTAAATTTATTCAATATACTTTAATAATAATTAATTGAGTGTTGAATTTCCATCTTTGAACTAGGCTAAGATGTGGCAATTACTTTTAGTTAGACAAACACAGTAAACAAAGACAAAGCAATAAATAACTATCATTGAGCACCTAACAACGTTGAGGGTACAGCTGGTATAATTCTTTCCCTTTCAGTTTGCTTCAAAATAAATTTGTAAGAAATTTAAGTTAGACATAAATAGTATAATAAAAAATAATATAATGATGTAAATAAATAATTTTTGTAAGGTATATTTTTCCTTATTGTTGATTTAAAATTTGTTTGTATACAATATTTGGTTTGATTAACTTTAATTAGTTTTATTAGTTTGTATAAACATATTTATTATAAAAAACTTATTAAGTTTTAATATTGTAATTAAATATTCATATTTTTATAGAACTGTAACATTGAAAAATTTAGTATTTATAGATTTTAAATTTTCCTTACGTGTGTAATCAAATTGTGTACTACTTTTGAAATATTTTTTATTTATTTTTATTATTAGTCTACATTTTTTTCATTTACTGTAATGATCGGAAAATAAGATTGTTCAGTTGTGTTTAGTTTTTCTATTTCATAAGAGTAATAACCTGATTAAATCAATGCCTGGATGTCAGACTGACATTTCAATACCTAGCCTAAGGTGACCAAATCATTTCCGTAGAAAACTGGGGGACACAACCAGCCTGGACCAAAGGAACCCCCCCCCCCCCCCAATGTACACAGGTTTTTAAAATATATAATATTTGTATTTTTAAAGAAATTTATGTTATGTAATACATTTTGTTGATTATAGCCTATTGAAAAAAACACAAATTGTACTATGACTTATTTATATATCTGTTTAATTAATATTATTTAAAAAAATGATTATAGTTTTAAAAATATTACAACCTTGGAATTTATAATTAAATTTAATTAACATAAGCTTTAAGTATTTCTGAGTGTTTGTACATGTGGTTGATTGTTCTTGGAGATGTTTAAATTTATCGTGTCGTATTTCGTTGAATCAATACAACAAAAAGTACATACAATTACATACTTAAATTGTTGAATTTGTACCATATAAACATTATTTACTTTCTTGTAAAACTTTGCGAAATCTGTTATGATAATAAATAAATAGGCCTACATAAACGTAGAACTATGTACACTCCTTTATTCCGAGTATAATTGAGTGAGGCCAATGCATTCCTATAATCCAAAGAAAAAAATCCGATTCTTTAAAAGAAGAAATTTTGCGTCTTGAGACATTTCAGTTGTTTAGAAATTAGATTGTTAAAAATATCCTAAATTGTTTACTATCCCTAAATAAAGTTACAAAACAAGATTAGAAAATATTAGGCCTATGTTCATTTAGTGTTCAGTATCATGTCTGCGGTAAAATTAAATACTGTACAAATATACTCACTTGTTGATTAAATATCGCTGACGAAAACTTTGCTACTTGGCTATTTCAGACGGGGAGGGGAGATTCGGAGACAGACACAAGATAAAATGTTACGCATGCGCTGTACGTTTGAACTATTTTTGTGAAGCGGCGCGCGGAATATTGCTTCGACTGCTTGGTAGTTCACAAATCTGCCACGTAGGAAAGGAGCGGTAGAGTCAACTTCGAAATTTATTTTATGTACTGCAGACCCTTAAACCCTTAAATACGGGATTGCGTGTTCAGGCGAGAAGGATGAACAGACACGTTTATTAACAGACACGACATGACCCGTTTCTTTTAATCCTTATTGCGACATTCAGTAACTACTGTTTTATGATTTCAGTTTAACTTGGAATTTATCAAACTTGGAAAGTGTAGTAGCATTGTTAATAGAAGTTCATAACAGTTTGCACGTGGACTTGTGTGGGTTTGTAATTGTTGAGGATGATTAATCTGTTCCTATTTGTATGTCATTATCAACTACGAATCTTCAATTGTTAATATAAAAATAAAATCCTAGACTACGTATTATGGCAAGTGCTATATATAATTTTTTTAACAAGATATATCTAAAAATTTACACAATTTTATTTAAACATTAGACAGGGTTATTGTACAAGAAATGGTGAAACTTTCAGGACATGCTCTACTATTTAAAATAAATAAAAAGTTAATATAAACAAAGGTTAAAAAATGCTTCGTTTTCCAAATATCCACCATTTTTTTTTACAAAATAATACATATCTAGAGAAATGTTAGACTGATTGAGTTCAAACTTGGCGTGAAATTTAAGCTAACAATGATATTCGCAACAAAAATAAGCGATTATATCCAACGGTGAGTTTAAAAACGGCGGACGTTTGCAAATTTCAAACCTAATTTACTCAAAAACCGTACATTTAACAACAAAATGTCAAGATAACTTATTGTAGCCCTTTTCATTCCCTATCACATAGTTGGACTTTCAAAAAAATCGCATGAAGTGTAATGGTTAAGTTATGTGCAATAATTGGTTTGTTCAACCCGGCATCCTATATCGACACAGTAAACACAACAATATTATATGTAGATACGCTGTTATTATCTTTAACTTAGCTATTATCTTTCATGCAATTGTTTTGGCAGATTCACCATCCGATATTGAATTAAAAGGGCTACAAAAAAGTGTCTTTTCATTTTTTGTTAAAATGTACTTTTTTTGAGCATTTATTAGGTTTTTGAAAGTTTTAAACAGCCGCCATTTTGAAACCCATGATTAGATATAATCGCTTATTTTTTCTTGAGATAGATCATTGTTAGGTTAAACTTTGTGCCAAGTGTGAACTCAATCAGTGAATCATTTCTTTAGATATGAATTATTTTGTACAAAAAACAAAATGGCGGTTAGACAAAAAACGGAACTTTTTTGTACCTATGTTTTACACTGAATTCTTGGAACCCTTTTCTGAACACCCTGTATAATGAAAACTGTCATACTCGAGTCAAGTGTTATGAGTATCTCTCACTATATATATTTTGATTCAATAAAAAGTTAATATACTGAGTGAGTTTTATGTCCAGAAACACCTGGATATAATTTAAACGGCTTGAGATATCAATGTGACACCTTGACATAGACCTATTATAACATTTCTTTCATTTTTTAGGTGGTTAAACATTTCACCCCCCTATTTGAAAGTTGGTAAAGGGGGCAACTTAAAAGTTTCAAATATAAACCCCTATCATGCGAGCCCCTCATTTTAAAGGGCATAAAAAATAAATAAAATGGCGCAAATTAGAGGTATCTATGTTGCCCCTATAAAAATCTACAGCCATTCAAATATACGAGTGAAGTACTTCCCAAAGTTATTTAAAAAAAAGTTTTCAACTCCTTATCTAATGCAAACATCATGGAAAGAATGAAAAGGTCCATTTAACAGAGTAAAATACTATTTACAATAGTGAAAGAATTTATTTCCTTGTTCTGTTGTTAGTTACATTAAGTCAACATGCTTTGGAATTCCCCGTGTTCTTATCTTACCAGTTTCAACAATCTACTTAGGACTTTCTCTTGTGTCTCACTCACTTGCATTTTATCAGTTCATAGCTTAGGTTGCCATCAACAATTTCAGTTCAAGTTTACTCTTCTGGCGAATAGTGTTAGTTATTTTATTTCTATTATGGAAGTGGAAGAATTACTGTGTTAATGGTGAGAGGTTATGGGGACCGTAAGAGACCATACAGTACCTTCAATTGATGAAGAGAAATCATTAGATGTTATGCAGTCCTTTGTTGAAAATCCCCACTTATCTACGAGAAGAGCTGCTTTGGAGCACGACATCAGCCAATGGTGAAGTTTTTTAATAACTTTAGGAAGTACTTCGCCCGTATTTTGGAATGGCTGTAGGTTTTGATGGGGGCAACATAGAGACCTCTAGTTT
>JAGFPH010009646.1:19279-33865 GCA_018207615.1 Philaenus spumarius | reverse complement strand
CTTTAAGCGTTAAAACATGTAGTGGAAATCCAGGCGGGTTAAAAAAATTCAGGAACTCTGTTGGAAATTCTACTGCATCATCAACTTTTAAAGCTGAATCAACAGACATATATTGCATTTTTTCGAATTGAAATGAATTTAATAAAATATTATTAATTTCAAAGTTATGTCATTTTTTAAAGTCAAAATGGCTCTTTCACATAGCCAGTCAATCGATTTATCTTTGAGATTTTTAATGTCGGGATATATTCTCGATATCAGGTCTTCCAAAGTACTTACTACTGTGCCTAATCCTGTAGGCAAAGTAATCTTTCCTTCTGACCCTGGATAATCGCCGTTTCCAATTTGTAACAGGAGTTCAGAAAACTGCACAGCAGTAACATTTCCTCTTAAGTAAACTCTTAAATTTTTTGTGAGCGAAAGTTTCGTTATTTGAGGCCATAGACATGATCTCTTGATGCAAGCTTCGACTTCATTGGCTCGAGTTCCTCTCAGTACAACTGTTAAAGTCTGACGAAAGTCTCCTGCTAAAAGAACTGTTACTCCACCCATCAAAGTATTCTTTGAGTTTCTAATGTCTTGCAGACATCTGCTCAAAGCTTCGAAGCCTTTTTTATGTGTCATTGAGCTCTCATCCCAGACAATCAGTTTGCAATCATGTAAAATTTTTGCTAGATTTGATTGTTTATTGATATTGGATGAAGGAGTTGTGGTATAATTTAGATTCAATGGCAGCTTAAAGGCTGAATGTGTGGTTTTTCCTCCATCCAATAATGTAGCAGCAATACCAGATGATGCTGTTGCCAAAGCGATGTTATGGCTGCTTCTCACTTTAGCCAAAAGCAAGTTAATGAGGAAAGTTTTACCAGTTCCACCAGGAGCATCTAAAAAGAAAACTTTCCCTAAGTTGGATTCAACGCTGTCTAAAACTCGATCATAAACGATACGTTGTTCATCTGTTAATGAGGCTTCGTTTTTCAATACAGTTTCATTCAAAGCAACAATATCATAATTAGTTTCTCTTACACAATCTTTGTTTCCTAAAATTTCACCAGATCTTTTTGGATTAGGTAAACCGTAATCTTTCATGTTTAGTCCACCTGAAGCTAAAACAGAATCTTAAAGTAACTCTAAACACCTATTGTATACTAACTCTACTGATGGATTATTTTGTAAATGTTGTCCGTTCAATTGGTTCATAATATCTTCTGAAAGATCACCCTTAAATTTATTCCACAGACTCAATGCATCGGAGAGATGGCAAAACACCAGCATTACACTAAATAGTTCCCGCATTTTAAAAGGTGAGCGTGTTATTGCAGCTTCTTTTAAAGTAAACTCCCATTGCTGGTCATCTTCTAATAACCCGGGCGCCTTGCATGTTGCTTGGAAAGTAGGATACTCAATATGATTTACTGTTTTTAAATAAGAAAAGGATGTTGGGCCTCTAATGTGATGAAGAAGAAGACGGAGAGGTTAACACTCTACGTTATTGGGATGAATAGTGTATACTCTACCTAAAGCATGATCCTTTCTTACTCCTGGCCAACCTTCTACAGCTTCTCCTCGTTTACGCCGAAAATTTTTGTTTTTATTTTGCCATACGTAGTAGGCCTACGAAGGCACTTGTAAGTAATGTAGAGTTTTAGCAAATTCGTCATTTTGGCATAATTCGAAAAATGCCAAAAGAGTTGTTGTTTGTTGATGAATAAGTTTTTCATTTATATTATCCGCAGTAAAGTAAATACGTTGTCCATTTTCTAGATGAACATCAAGGTTAGTGACAGCTGGATACCTGTCATGAATTGAAAATCCTAAAATTCTCCAAACTGCTTCGGAACTACTTATATATCGACCACTTTCATACATTTTTATTTCATCTATCTCGTTTTTTTCTCCATAGCAAATGCTGCTTGATCGTTGCCTTTAGTAATATATTTGCAAACGTACTTTATAGACTTTACAGAGCTGGTTATTTCTATATTAATATGGGCGTTTAAAGTACGTAACAAAACAGGGTTATAAGGTACTACCCATCGGTTGTCCAAATCTACTGATTTTATGTTCACCTTAAAACTTCCATCATCTGGCGATCGTCTTTTATATTTTGGATATCCATCTTCACCTCTTCGAGTTTCTTGAAGAAGCATAGCCGGATAATACTTAGTGCAACGCCCATCTTTCATGCGAGGAGAGCTTTTATTCAAAATGCCACATGGTCCATGTTTCATATTGGCCTTGACTATCTCATAAAGTAGTAGATCTTCATCAGGGTTTGGAATTTCAGCACATACGAATTTATCTATCATATTGGATGAAATTCTATCTTCCAACCATATCAATATGTGAACATGCGGCAAGCCTCGCTTTTGCCATTCAACAGAATACATGTGACATCGAACTTTTCCAAACAGTTGGCCTTTAAATAAAAGATCTGTTAACTCTTTTACTTTACGATTGAAAACTCTTGCGATAATATCAGGACGATGATAATGTTTTTGCCCAGTTAGCAATGATTCTTGAATCTCCTTCCACTTTGGATTGCAAGTGAATGTTATAAATAAATCTGAACTTCTATAATGTCGGACGTAAGTCATTCTATCCTCACCCCGTTCATGCATATACCGAGGTCCTCCAGTAAAAGATGATGGTAATACTACTAATTTTCCAAGTTGATCTGCTTGAACGTCTTGTCTTCCTATGGCGTCTTTTAAATGAATATAGTTATCTGCCCTAAGCCTTTTTTGATGATATCTGATATAATTCAATTTTTCCGTCTCTATTTTGGCGTACATGTCAACTAAATACTGACTAAATAAAGCACCATAACGAAGCAAATAGTTATTTTCTCCTTCCCTCTCCATAATTCTGTAGGCATAAAAACAGGCAGCAGATACATTTTTGTTCAAAGGAAGTTTCGTTGTAGGATCACATTGTGAAATGTCTATTGAATATCCATCTTCTCCGTGGCAAAACATAAGCGGATATTGTAGTGCATCATAAGATCTATGAAGTTCACTGATACGTTGTAGTTTATTATCGTGGCTTTGAATGACAATATCCCGCTTTTTGAACTGCTGTCCAACTATTACCAAAGCTACCTCATTAGATGTGGGAGCATTGTAACAACCTCTATGAGCGTTGGCAGGCTTTCTGTCTGCGTGAATCACTATTTGAAAATGTTCGCAATCCTCCGGTACCTTATCTATAAAAGTTTTTAAATCTCTAATGTACTTATTTTCACTATGAAGCATATCTTGCAGCTGTTTAACTAAAAATAGTTTGACATCTGGATAGTTCGAGCACCTAAGTCGAGCTTCTTTTTCATCTTCACCAACAAAATAGATTTGCAAAAATTTAGCCTCTTCTTCTGAATGTGGGAGCAAGCTTTCATATAAATGGTAAACTTGGCCTTGCACTTTAAAAGTTGGCATAAAACCATCTTCAACATTCTGTTTAGCACCAAAAGATGTCATCTGAAAGCAACCGTTGTACCGTCTAATGCGATCAATGAAGTGGCTTTGCTCAGGGTGTTCATCAATAAGTAAATTATATAGTGGTTCTGGTGGAGGTTGCAAAGTGGCGAGCTGTACTTCACCAGAAACAACTACAGCACATACCAAGTATCTTGCCTTTCCATTTAAGAGCAAGGCAAAACCGACATTTTTCACTCATAATACCAATGTCATTTTTATAAACTATATTAGGATCATAGGCCAGACCAGAAAGTTTTTTATTTTTCCATATGCGCAGACGAATTTCTGCCCGAAATCCTGGATTATTTCGATCATATTATAGATTTTGGGATGCTCTATGAACTTCAACATGATTGCTTTGATACTTAGCTGCTGCAGCTCTGTGGACTTCTGGGCGATTGTTTTGATAGGCAACGGCTGCTGCTCTGTGCACCTCTGGGTGATTATTTTGATATTTAATTGCTGCTACTCTATGCATTTTTGGGTGACGCATCTGATATGCAGCTGATGTACATCTATTTAAATCGGGGTGATCATCTTGATACTTTTCCACAGCTATTTGATTACCTTTCGGGTTGGTTTGTTTATACTTTTTCACAGCTTGAATATTTTGATTTTTTCGTGTTCTGTTTGTGTACCTAGCACGACGCTTCTTATTTTTGACATACATAGTTAATGTAGAATTTTGTGAAACATTGTCTTCGGAAATAGGCAAATACACGTCAAAATGACCACTATTAATATTCCCACTTAGGCGCAATCTTTTTACGGGGAATGTGTCTGTACCAAATTTTGCATAAAGATTATTATTATAATAAACTTCAAACAAAAATGGAAATATCTCACCAGCGGCAACCAATTCGCTATAACCAGCATATACTGAATGTTGATTCATTTCACGTACATACTCCACAGAAGTTGACAAATTATCGCCATTGGAGTTATAAGACATCTCAGCAAAGTTAATCCAATTTTCAGCCACATACGTAACAATTGTTTCTCGTAGCTCCTGACACCTTTCTTGGGTATTAAATAAGAGAAAAGAAAGAGCTCGAAAAAGGGAGGCCCCATCTCCAATGATAGATACAACAGTTTGGGGTATTAACATCTCATTGGCGTTAATCTCATCTATCAACATGTAATCACTTTGTTGAACAAAAAAAGTAACTTCATTTAGTTCATTGTATAAAGTTATCTTGTACTGTACTATAAATACTGTACTATAAATTATTTGTACATTTACCTTAATTATACCGGTTAATTATAGTAATATACAAACTAAAATTGGTTTTGCTCTTCCAGTAAATGACACTTAATTTTTCCTAACAAAATTGTTTTATTTAACTATTATAACTTTGGGTTGATTTCACTAACAACTACTTAATTGGTATACACTTAAAACTCGAAATTTTGTTGAAAAATGCACTATTTTTATTCATTCAAACGCACAATGTTTGGGTGTATCCCAGTAATATATTTTGTAGAATTTGTTTGTAATATTATTTCTCCATTGTGTGACTTCACTGGAACATTTTCTTAGTTCTCGCTTTGATACAATATTTCTGATGAAACAGTTATGTAATCATTCTTGAGAGGATGTTAAAAGTTAGAATTTAAACAAATATATAAATTATACATAGGCCTACACATATTTCATGTAAGCTGTAACACTGAGCAAATAAAAAAAATGTAGGCCTAAAATTTGTTAATTTGGTTGCTATGGTAATAAATCTAAATACTTTCAAGAAACATGTGTTAGTTCAGTATAGGCCTAACATAAAATTTTGTTAAGTTTTTGATCCAAATCAGCTGTTTATTCATAATATATGTAACAAAAGATGTAATTAGCCTATATTACAGTAAAACTTTTAAATTGACTTTTCCTTAGTTTTTATGTTAATTTTGTTATCCTAACCTAAAATTAGTAGTTGGTTGTGCAAAATAATTAAAACAAAATTAGCAGTTGTAGGGTATATTTTTCAAGTGATTTTTTATTTTCAAATAACTGTATCAAAAATAAAAATTTCATAATTTGTAAATTTAAATCATTAAAATAATAATATTATGTTAGTTGGTTGCTATGGTAATAGATATAAAAAGTATTCAACAAACCATTTGTTGGTTCACTATAAATAGGCCACTCCTAGAATTGTGTTACTAATTTACTAAGTATTTGATTTGAATCAGCTGTTTTATCTGTTATAGGGATGGGAGTGAACCCCAGTATTTTTATCATTATCAACCCTTAAAGTCAATATTTTGCAAAATCCTTTCTTAGTGCGCCTCTACATAGTGTTATTAACGTTCCTTGAAAGTTTCGAGTCTATAGCTATCATAATTTTGGCTGTACGTTGATTATGAATCAGTCAGTCAGTCAGGACATCTTCTTTTATATATAGAGATTATGAATGATTTATTACAATCGATTTTCCAAATTATTTTGTAAATCACCACCCGCAAGTACCAATAACTGTTTTAAATTGTTTGTACAGTTTTTAAGAAAGCCTTTACAGTTAATATCAGTTCCTGTTTTGGATTGTGTTTACCTCCCTTGTTTAATTAGAATATGCTGTCGCTGTAAAAACCAGCAGCGTTACTTTACTGGGGCATTCGGATTCAATTACTTTGAACTTATTGCTAAACATAAAACTCAAGTTATGGCTTTCATTAAGTAATGACAGCTTGAAGTAAGTTTAATTTGAATAAAATTATTGTTTGTGATGTTTCTCATATATTTAATGAAAGATAACATCGATTTCGGGTTAACTGAACATTTATTAGCGTCGGTTTACAGCATACTTGTTACAGCACCATATATACAGCACAACAAATATATTTTTAAACGGTGTTTTATTTTTATAATTTATTCCTAAACGTCAATGAAAGTAGCTATTTTAGGCACTTGGTAACATCCAAATATATGTACAGTTTAATCGGACTTTTATATTATTTTATTGTGATATTGCTTCTGGCATGGCATGAAAATAGACATTATGGTGAACTAAGGTAAAACCAAAGAAGTGAAAGTATCAGCCTTTGAAGAAAGGCTAATAGAGCAGGGTAAATACTGTATAGGTTTCAAACAGTGACTGAACTACCCGGGAGTAATAATAACAATAACAGCAGTGAAATTCAGAATCGAATAATTAGTAAATATTATTTCAGAAAGTAAAATTTACTACACGTTAATCAACAATCGGAATTTTATTATTATAAAAGATTTGCTTTTAGTAGGCTATATTAGGTCTATTAAAAAAAATCTACAACAAAAGATCTTCAACAATGTCTTTCAAACAAATTTGTTATTTGAAAGTAATTGATCATGTTGGTTTGATACACGTAATGGTAATAATTGTTCGATTAAATTATAATTATTATATCAGGTGTCTTAAAAGTCCCCCCCTCCTTTACCTTTTGTGTTTGTTAATATCCTTTTTGGAACGATACTAACTTAGCCCAAAGTATCTTTAGAAGCAATTGCTTTGAAATCGATTTCGTAAATTTTATTTTTTACAATTTTTTTTTAAATGTAGGAGTCGACTTAAAATTTACGAAATCGATTTGGAAGCAATATTTTAGGTCAAGCACTTTAAAATGAACATTTTTTGTCTCTTGAATTTTTTTTTAAAACTCTTCTTTTTCGAGATATTAGCAACTTTATGTCGATTTATTTCAACACATTTAGGGCTGCCATTTTGTTTTGGGTGGTCCGATTTTTATTTTATTTATGTAATTTTCCTAGTCTTAAATGGACCTTTAAAATGAGGTATAACATGACCATACTTCCCATTTAAAACTGTTGAGTTGCCGCCAAAATCCCTCATTTTTAGGGGACACTCAAAATTTCCGATTGCTTCAAAAGATACTTTGGGCTAAGTTAGTATCGTTCCACAAACGATATTTTTTTGATTTAACAAACACAAAAGTTAAAGGGAGTGGGATTTTTAAGACACCTGGTACTTAGAGACTGTATTTTGTATTTTATTGCTCAACTCTACACGTTTTAACGCAAGCAATACAGTTCACTGAGATAGTTTGCTAATATTGATTCGTTATCAAATTATTGAACGTAACAATTGTCCTTATGAAAGGATATAATTTAATAGCTCAGTAATTGGCAATACGTGGCCCCGCAGCGAGGCTACACAAACTTAGGGAGGATTTGGAGAGGAATAATGACTTTTTCATAGAAACTGTTGACATTCGAAGAGAGATATATACAGCTGGTAATTCGATTCAGCCTCTGGATCAAGAGAAACAAAACTAACCAGTGTTAAACTTTGCTTGGGAATTATCAAGATGCGCTTTAACTCTTTCTCAGTTTTTTGAATTACATGGGAAATGTGTATTTACAATAATTTAAAAGTGTCACTCGTGAAATGTTTTACTTGACATTGTCACAAAAACATATTTATGATATTTTTATGGACATTTTACAGCTATTACTTCTGACTCTGAATCAGGTTTAAGGGCACACCCACGGATACTAGAATACATATATATATACTAGAATAAGTCTAGTATCCATGGCCTCACCAATCCTACACCTTTCATGTTTTGTGAGATGTCGCTATATAAACCAGTACTGGAGAAATTCACTGGGGAATTCAGGTTTAAGTAGTACCCTATACTAGGGGAACAGGCAATGCTTCGTTATTGCTTGATTTTAGGATATAAATAAACACTTAGATTAAATTTACAAACACAATTCAGTGAGTCTATTGAAAAAATAATTTTGAACTGACTTGTGGTTAAAATAAGATTTTTATGGTCAGGGCAGGGGTGGTAAAGCGCGTGTAAAACTTATGGGTGTTTAATTATAATGCAATTTTATATGGGTAGCTATCCCATTTTAATTATTATTTAATTTTAAGGGTATTTATCCCATTTCATTACTGCAACAGCAAAATTAAACATAACCTACTTCAATAAAGTAAATTACAACATAAACAAACCATGTTATGATAATAAAACATGTGCTGTTATAATCAGCTGATCCGTGCTATTCAGTTGATCAGTAAAAACAATGTAAATGAACAGAAAATATTTAAAATTCCATTTTAAAAATATAAATAAAGGAATAGTAAAATTTTAAGGCAAATGGGCAAATATAGAGTTAATTTCCTTTCATTTAACACACACCGCATGTCAATCGGTCTAATCCAACTCCAGATATCACTCGGAATAGGCTTAAAATTTGGCCCCATGTTAAATTACCATAAGAGATTTTAATTTCCGTTTTTAGAAAATTTAGTGGGGTAATAGCTGAAATCCAAGCAAAATGGGCAAACATACAGGCAATCACCTTTAATTTGGTACCAACTGCGTGTACATCGGTCCAGTAAAACTCGAGATCTCACTCGGATTACAAAAAAAATCTTTTCAAATTAATATATAGATTACGAACCATATTTTTATATCATTTACCAACAACAATTAGTAAGTTTGACGAATAGCTGTTATTTTTATTACTTTTTTTACCACGAAAACAAACAGTGCAACGCAAATATGATTTATTTACTGTTTACTAATATGCATAGACGTATTAAATACGGTTACAATTTTTCTCAAGAAATAACTATCATTCTTATACAAAATATAATTATACATTCAAGTGGTCTAGGCAGATACGTTTAAAGTGTTTTCACATGATTTCCTTTTTTTTGGTTTTGTTTCTTCCTATGGATACGAAAAGAAAATATAGTAAAGTTTGCTCTCGTGCGCTTACTATGCATAGAGTAGCTTTTGTTTGAATTGAGTTTTTATTCAGTAGTAAGTACCTAGGACTAAATTAAATGTGCACAGTTTTAATTTGTAAAAGAGAGATTTTATAATGTTAGTAGAATTTATTGGAAAGTACAAATTACCTTCGTAACAAACAAGAATGAGAAAAAAAAGAGACCTTCGGTTTTCAGTTGTACTATTTTATAAGCTAGAAGGTTTTCATGATCTAAAACTAGTTTAAACAACTTATAAAGGTATCTTAGTCATTGTAAAAACCTAATACCGGTAGTTTATTCGTACCACGACTGTCATACATCCTTGTACCTAGTCCGAAGATAATTTAAAGCAGGTATTTTATTGAACCTCCAAAAACTGCAAAGAGAAAACAAACATTTTTGTTTTTTAATCTCATCAAGTTTGCTATTTTGTATTGCAGTGGGTCTTTTAAATTACTTTGAACTTATCATTTAACCTTCAAAAAATTGTGTTTTGTAAAGTTGTATTTCAGATGATGGAATACTGAACTTGTCCTTAAAGAGGATGTTAATATCTCATAAATTACATGATTAGTATATTAAAGCAAGTCAATTATAGGGACTATACAGCCTGCAAATAGGATTTACTAGAACCCCTGGATTAGGGGTTCGACAAGCCGGTGGAAAAAGCTGGAAAGAGATGCTTTGATTTGATGCGTATTTGAACTCGTATATTCTTAATTAGTTTTTATGCACTATGCATTTGAATCCCTACAGTTATTTTATTTTCAACTGGTAATTTAATAAGTCGAAGCCATGACTGACTCTATAGGCATAATTTTTATGTTTAAATTGTTTAATTTCTTAATAGTTTCATTATATTTGTGTGACTATTTACAAGCTGGCTAGAAATACAAATTCTTTTTAAAGCTCTGAACAATGTTTGAGTCAATTGACAGATTACCACTCCAATTGTAAAATGGACACCTGGTCACTACTGTAGGGTTGTTATTTCTAACATTTAATCATACCCATTAAGCCGCACAATAAGATATGTATTTCAATTGTCAATGAGTTTGATGTATATGACTTCTCTATAACCGTTCTTTACTGAGAATATTTTAATTTTGTATTTCGAAAACATTTACAGAATCTTTAATAGTGTATGTCCAACAATCACTGGTTGTTGTTTTACATATTTTTATAATGAAGACAAACTATAACGAAAAATATTGATTTATATGCAAATGCTAAACAAAAACATGGAAGATAAAGAATGGAAGAGACAAGAAGTATACTGTTGGAAGTTATTACAAAGGTATCTTTCTTAACAACGGTGCACAACTAGCTTATATCTAATTTAGTGAGTGGGTAACAAAAAAATCATTTATATATAAGTGTATATAATCATCGATTTTATTCAAAAATTTACCTATATATGTTATTTCTACACTGTTGATACCTACAATTATTATTAACCTTCGAATTAACCGTATACTAAGTTCAAGTATTTTACTCAACAAGTCCCTTTTAAATAAGCAATTCTCCCAGTATATTAATCTAAAACTGATTTTAACCTGAGGTTAATATTCAACTACTTATCTCCCAAAACTCACTCTCTCACAAACTGTGCCCTCACCTCTATATTGTCCATGTGACTCCAGTAGGTGGATCCAAGATGGATAGAGTAGAGGAGGTGGACCAGACTGAACTGAGCGCTGGCGATGACGTCACGTTTGACCTAGCCCACACACCCGTTATGCATCGCGCTCTTGTTCCATAAATAGATTAACAATATCAGAAACAATCTCACCCTCAGTCTGTTGTACTAAGTGGTCATGTACGCTTGTTTCTCACTAGGATTTCCAACTAGGGCAGATGATTAAAGCTCTTTTGAGTTGTTTAGTAAAATGATTGAATAGTAAAATAATATCTTCTCTCAAAAATAAGTTTAGTATAGTGTACTTTGTTTCAGTGTACGTATTGGTTTTAGGTAGAAGTGTTGATACTGTAATTATATATATATATATATTATTATTATTATTTAAACACTCTATCACGTTTTAGTCAGCATTATTTAAGTACCTAAAACCGTCTATTAGTATTTTAGTATATTAACAGTTATTCAATTAGTAGGAACGTCACCATTAATTTTGAGTTTAAAAAAATGCCTAGAACACGATGTGCTATTGCTGGATGCAATAGTCATGTAAAAACTAAAAAATACGAATACGTTGAAAGTTACTTCAAATTTCCTAAAGTTAGTAGTTTCAAAAAAGTTTGTATCGATAGATGTAAAAGAAAGGACGAATGGAATCCGAACACTTCTAGTGTTTGCTCTGAACACTTTTTGTATACAGATTTTTGTAGAAACCTCCGCGCGGAGCTATTGGGAAAACGGCAGAAGAGATTGTTAGAACCTGACGTTATTCCTTCTATAAAACAACTAGGTAATAATACTACAAAAGTATTTTCACCATCTATAACTGAAAGAAAAAAAGACAAGATATGAAAGCCCAAAGTTTCTAGTTTTCTAGGAGAGACTTCTAAAAGTGCCGATTTGCAATGTGATGAAATGGAATGCAGTCAGCCAGGTCATTAGTGACGTCAGCGTACTCGAGCGATATAAGGGAGAAAGATTCAGTCTGGCCCACCTCCTCTACTCTACCCATTTTGGGTGCAATCTGCTTCCTTCTCTCTCTGGCTCACCCCATGGAAAAAAACCTCATCTCTCCTTGACGCCCACGCCAGAGAATTCACACCTGAAGGCTCCCAAATCGTCTCGCCCAAGCACCTTTCCCAAAAGCCCTCCTTTCTAATCTTTTCTGCTTATTTAGAAACTCTTTCCCCCACTCAGTTTTCCTGTTTACTTTTTCTTAGATCTGCTTAGACTTTGGCTTACTTAAAAATGTAACTCTATGATTTCATCATGCCTCATTACATAACTACTTACTATATATTACTGTGATATTACATAATTGTGCTTACTAATATAATTCTAAAGTTGTCTGCCAATCATTTTCATTGTTTTCCTAACATAATTATCTAACAATTAATTTAATTTCGTAACAAATTGAATGCCTTGTGTTGTATAAGCATTTTTTAAATAAAAAAAGTAATGAAAACTAGGAATACATGAACTTGCTCTCTGCATTAAACATGTTAAATGGCAGCAAACATGTCTTATAACACCGACATACTATGAAGTACAATTAAAATTACAACCACTGACCGTGCTGAGTAAAATACCGAAATGCACAACCCGACAAGTTAAGTATGTCTAATGCATCCCCAAGGTAACTTTATTTCCAATTCACTGGTTCGTAACGTTCATCTAAGTAGTGACGTGGATGGTAAATATGACTTTCATGAACTTTCGGAAAATTGCCTTTCAGGAACAGAAGTCCTCTAAGATGAAATACACGTACCTAAATAAATCAAATTGAGGCTCAATCAAGAAATAAATTTAAATTTGAGGCTAATAATCGATAATTTCGTAGTTTACCCATCATTTTAAAAGAAATAAACAATTGACACATGGTAAGAATGAAGGTACCAAGTGCGTTAGCACTATGATCTACATTTATTTGTAGCTGGTAAATGTACATTTAAGAAATATACAAGAAATAATATATCAAAATTGTTTGTTACCCTATACAAACTAAGCAATACTTGTGTATTGAAATTTGTTTAGGTTTAAACGTTTATTTTTATAAGGTTATCTTCTATACAGGGTGTCCCCGAACTCTCTGGACTCCTTTTGTGGATATGTTTCTGGGATCGAGACAAACATATTTCACAATATAAACATGTGTCTACGGGGCTTATTTTTTCGTCTGTCTGTCTGTATGTGTTTTTTACAAAATACTTGATATTTTTAAAAGTAGAAAGGATATTGAGCTCAAACTTTGTACACCTATGTTTTGCGTATACTCTTATCACTGTACGGAAAATTAGACAATTATTTTAAATATTTTCAAAATGGTGGCCGTTTGTAATTTTTAATGTTAAATATCTCAAAAACCGCTTACTTTACAAAAAAAATTACAAGAGTAAAACAAGTTTACTTTTTTAATGGCAAACACAATGGTTTTTTTTATTTTGTCTGTAGCTCAAAGGATAACAGAGATATTGACAAAAAAAGGGAAAATGTATTTCTTGGTAGTTGTCAACAATACCCAGAATTACTCTAGAAACAAAATATTTTAAAGTTTTTATAAGCTCAAATAATCAGTTATTTGAATTATGTTCCAAACACTTTCTGAGCTGATTCTACTAGCAAAAAATGATGAAAAAGTTCATATATTCATAGGTCTGGAAATGTTTCGTTAGCGAGTTACAGCTGGCGAAATATTTCACTCATGTTTCAGATTATTCACAGAAACGAATCGCTATTGAAATATATAGGACGTTAATTAAGGTGTGAAATTGAATTTCATTTACGTAAAATAAAATAGGTCCCAGTTCTGTAACTGCAGTAATTGTTGCGATATTTGACCCAAACCCAAAATTCTGTCCGAATTGAGACCGAATTTTGCGTTTTGGGTGAAATATCGCAACAAGTACTGCAGTTACAGTACTGGGACCTATTTTATTAAATTTATCTGCTCATTTTACGTAAATAAAATAAAATTTTACACAATAATGAACGCCCTACATATTTCAATATTGATTCGTTTCTGTGAGTATTCTGAAACACGGGTGAAATCTTTCGCCAGCTTTCTCTAACGAAGCATTTCCAGACCTATGAATATATGAACATGTTTATTATTTTTTACTAGTGGAATCAGCTCAGAAAGTGCTCGAAACAACATGCAAATAACTTATTAGTTTAGCTCATAATAACTTTAAAATATTTAGTTTATAGAGTAATTCTGGGTATTGTTGACAACTACCAAGAAATACATTTTCCCTTTTTTTTTGTCAATATCTCTGTTATCCTTTAAGCTACAGACAAAATAAAAAATAAACGGTATCAGTTAACTGACACAAACTTTCTCCCAACTTACTGTAGTCAAAATAATATTGTTTTTAATCATTTTATTTACTACTTTTTAGAACAAAACAAAAAAATAATATTCTACCTACGTCAATCGTATAAAAAAATTATTGTCCTAGGCGGGATTCGATCGCGCGACCTTTGAATTACTGGCCGTGCTCGCTACCGTTGTGCTACCCCGTGCGGCCGTCGCCGCGATGCTAGATTGACAACATAAACTTGTTTATTTTTTAACATTTCCCCATAATTATGAAACGCCGAAGTTTTGATAAAAGCGGGTAGTGTCATTTTGTTTGGCATCTTAAGCACTATAAATACTGAAAATTTGATCAAAATCGTTAGAGCCGTTTTTGAGAAATTTGCATTTTTTGTCGTTTTTTATGGGTTTTTAGGGGTAAATTACCCTTAAAAA
>JAGFPH010009646.1:0-19179 GCA_018207615.1 Philaenus spumarius | reverse complement strand
ATAATTGCACTAAACAATTGTTTGGGGTTCTGGGAGCATCAAAACAGATAATTCAACTGAAAATTCAAATTCGAACAGTTTTAGGAAAACAATACTTTCTCCATATACTACGTATAGGGTGGAGAAAGTATAAACATTGTGTTTGCCATTAAAAAATTAAACTTTTTTTACTCGCGTATTTTTTTTGTTAAGTAAGCGGTTTTTGAGATATTTGAAATTAAACATTACAAACGGCCACCATTTTGAAAATATTTAAAATAATTGTCTAATTTTTCGTACAGTGATAAGAGTATACGCAAAAAATAGGTGTACAAAGTTTGAGCTCAATATCCTTTCTACTTTTAAAAATATCCAGTATTTTGTAAAAAACACATACAGACAGACAGACGGAAAAATAAGCCCCGTAGACCCATGTTTATATTGTGAAATATGTTTGTCTCGATCTGAGGAACATATCCACAAAAGGGGTCCAGAGAGTTCGGGGACACTCTGTATAATAAAAATGAATTGCTGTTTCTTTGTAAGCACTTGAGAACGGCTGGGCCAATTTGGCTATTTTACGTTTTAAAATATTCGTAATTGTCTGAACTAGGTTTTTATATAAAGAACAATTTTAAAAGTTTCCCGAAAAAGTTTCAAATCTGAAAAAAATCTAAATAGCCTCTTTTGTATGGACTCAAGACCATAGTGCACAAAAACAGCTGTTCGTATAAAAAGCTTAGCAACACGTCATGTTTGTTTATATTCATTACCTTAGCAACTTTACTTAGCATTTATAATCAGTTTGTTATTCTTCAAAACAAACTGCTTTTTTAGGTTAGATTGACCAACATAAAGCAAACAAAAATCAACTAAAAATCCTTACTTTGTTTTAGTTCAATTCAAACATTGGTTGTTACATAATATATATAAAACAGCTGAGTAGGTCAAAAACTAAACATAATTTTAGGTTAGGCCTACAATTAACCAAGACACGTTTATTTGCAACCAACTGGGCTAATTTAGAATCAGGTTTTTTACAATTCTTCACAACTATCAGTTTTATTAGATTAGGTAAAAGCAAACAAAAGGTTTACTGTATTATCTATAAAGGTTTACAAACTATAAATCTAAATTTGTGTAGTATATTCTTAAGTGGCATACAAACCATTTTACAATTCGATTACTTAAGTCAATGTAATGAAACGGAATAACTACCTTTTAAATTAAATCAAGCTTCGGCATTGCTGGGCCCACTAGTGCATAATAAATACATTGATATTTCTTGTATAATTTAAAAAAAGAGTATAGTACAGATTCCACCGACATGCTGCCTTGTCTGTTAATTGACCTGGATCTTGCTCACGGTACTCACTTGTTCAATTAACATATGTTGCAATGCTATTAAAACTAACAGCTTTACATTAGAAGGGAATTCGGATTCAACTACTTTTAATTTTGTTCGAAATATTAAACTCGAGTTATCGTTTTCATTAAGTATTAACAGCTTGAACTGAGACTAGTTTTAATAATGTTTTGTGTATAGTAATTACTTTCTTAATTTCTTTCATCAAAGAGAAAAAGGATTCCGTTTGTTACAGATGCAGTATTTGCTTAACAGGTTATGCTTGGTCACTAAAGCGTAGAAAATTATATCAAAATAGTTCAAGAATGTAAAAAAACTCATCGGTTTGGTAAATAATGTTTTAATTTGGTATAAAACATTGTATACCTAAACTTCGTTTGATGTGGAAAATGTTTTTAGTACTTGCTGAAATTTAAATAAATAGAAGTATAAATTTTGTCTATAGTTGCTGAAATTGTTTTCACTTAAATATGCATTTCAGAGGATACTATAAATAGGACTTCTGATGAAGAAGAAAACACAAAGGTGTAAAAGTTCAGATTATTGAAAAAAAAAAAAATGTACAATAAAAGACTTTAAAAAGGTTGATTCATAAGTTTTAAGGTGTGAAAGAATTTAATTAGTTTAATTATAAGCAGAAGAATAGAACCAGCCATTGTTTTGTAAAACAAGGAATGTTTTAATGAAGTCCGTAGTTTATCTATATATATAAAAGCGAAATACCACTAACTCACTCGCTGACTAACTCATCACGATTTCTCAAAAACTACCGAACGGATTGAAATGAAATTTGGTATGTAGCTTCCTCTAGGGCCATAGGCACTCGATAAGAAAGGGTTTAAAAAAAACTAAATTTTAGGAGGGGTTTGGGGGATCAAAGTTACTAAAATCATAATTTCAGATCTTTCGAAAATCGATAATCGAAATCGACTCCTAGATCGGGTCATTTTCAAGATAACAAGCTGAGACTCAGCATAAATGTTTCAAATATATATTTTAACTCCTACGTCAAGTTTCAATTCGATATATTAAAATTCGGCCAATTTAGAATGAGCCAACGCTTCATACATGAATAAGATGTCCCCTTTTAGTGATTTCCCCTGCTGCAAAATACATACCTGCATTATCTATTTTTTTCCAGACAAACCATTGCTCGGACGAAATAAATACATACGACCTTTTTTGTTGAAAAATACCTCCCCTACACGGTGGTATCTTTTATTTTTCTCTATCTTCATCCCAGCTTGAAATATTAGGGATAATCGAAAAAAAAATGATAATCGATTTTTTTCTACTTTGGGAAATCGATAGACTGGTAAACTTTTTTTATGTTAATCTACATACTTTAAGGTACTTATAAAAAAACATCAGCCGTATTGCAAATTACTGGTAGTTGTAACCTATACAACTGGGCTAATATATAAAAGCCTAATACCACTCACTGACTGAACACTTAAAAAGAATACAATTACGTTAAAAAGACTGAAAATACCAACCACCACGGGCAACGCCGTACGGGTCAGCTACTTATTTAATAAAGACGAAAATACAAAGGGATAACTCAAAACTTTTTGGATGTCACTTGGGCATAAAAATTGTTCCCGTAATTCTTCCAATGCTCTGTAGACGAAACGTTTGTTGAAAAAATTACCGAAAACCTGTTAGGCTTGTTTTCCATTTAAAGACAACCCACTGCAAGAAACACATTTTAATAATATATCAGTGTGATTCACATGTTTATCATTTGAGTTCTAACGAAACAATTCGCGACTACTAACAATACAAATTAAGGTTTCCCAATATCAATGCACGTTCCTTTTATCAGTATTGTTGAGTGTACTACTTGCAAAATCTGAAATATAAGAAGAATGAAAATGTAATCCGACATGAAACACACGGCCACACAAAGTTTTAGGAAGTGTTTAGTTAAAATATTAAATTTAATATTTTGTTCTGCAATTTATCATGAAAGGAAATAAGTTCAACCTGTTTACAAATTAACAAATCAATTAATTTGAATGTTAAAACAATTTACCGTCCATCCTGACAGGTTTAACATTATTATATTTCAGAGTAAAAATATTCATAGAAATAATTATAACATTTTAGAAATCAGTCAGTATCAAGAATGTTTTAAATACTATTTTAAAATGTATGTTATGCAACTGCAACATTTAGGGAGTTATATGTTTAATATTATATAGGATAATATATTAATAATAATATTAAATATTACCTTTTAATGTTCCGTCTTGTGACTTTTTTGGTCGTTCGAATGTTTTACGTCGCGTTTCGGGACCGCAATCCCATTGTCAAGTACACTTACACTAACACAATAAAACACATAACATGTTTAAAAAACACACAAAAACACCACAGTTAAAACACTTTTAAAAAACTTAATTGTGCCGGACAATTTTCATCGCGTAGGTCTTAGTGTGGTCCATGGTACACTGTCGTAAACTGTCAAACGAAATATAGTACTGTAGTTAGAAAACCGGTTTAGAATAGACTAGGGCTGTGTCATATAAACTATTACTTTTAAAATCCAGCTGATCGTTTAATAATTTAGACGGATTGTTATTAAACTCCTTATAAATTTCGAATCCTTCTAAGGCGTTCAAAAGTCTACCTTTCTTGCAAATATGAAGTGGAACCAGATTTTTGTTGAAATTAGTGTATGAATGATTACTGTCAATTAAATGTTGAGCAAAGTTAGATTTTAATTTATGCTTGTTTTTATGCGGCAAATGTTCATTAAAACGGTCTTTAAATGCCCTACCCGTCTGTCCCACATAAATACTGTCACAATCATCACAGTTGATTTTGTAAACACCCGACTTCTTTTCGATTGGAATTACACGTTTGGGTCGTAATAATTTTTGAATATTATTGTTGGTGCGAAAAGTGACGGTAATATCATATTTCGCCAATGTATTTTTCACCATATGCGGAACGGTGTTGGAATATTCCATGGATATGAATTTTTTATTCTTATTCTTAGACCGTGTGATGGGGTTCTGTTTATTTCTTTTGAAAGCCTTAGAAGAATTCGAAATTTATAAGGAGTTTAATAACAATCGAAAAGTATTGTAACTGTGGTGTTTTTGTGTGTTTTTTAAACGTGTTATGTGTTTTATTGTGTTTGTGTAAGTGTACTTGACAATGGGATTGCGGTCCCGAAACGCGTCGTAAAACATTCGAACGACCAAAAAAGTCACAAGACGGAACATTAAAAGGTAATATTTAATATTATTATTAATATATTATCCTATATAATATTATTGAAAGTGACTTGGAATCCAAGAATCATGCAACTAAAGTTATATGTTTTTTGTAAAATTTCAGTAATTTCAATAAAAGCAATTTATTTAATTGTATTGATACGGTCGTGTAAATCTAGATCTAATTAATTAATATTGATAACTGAACAAAAACGAGTTTACCATTTACCTCAGAATTTAATTAAATTTCAAACGTATATTAATTACTTATTTGTTAACTATTTTGTGAAAATACATAACTTTTTTTTGGTGGTGATGTATAAATTTAGATCGTAAGTATATAATTATGTATAAATTAAATGAAAATTTTTAAAAATATTATTTTTATCTAAATCTTTAAGTACTTACGTTTTCCCTCCATATCGCCTCCAAAAACTAATGAGTTTTTATGCAGAGTATTTAAGAAAGTTAACAAATTCAACCAACTCGAAGACTTTAAAGTTATTGACTCCAAGTCTGAGTTACGTTTACGGTCGTATCTATTCCTTTTTAATTAACATATGTTACGTTGCTATAAAAAACAACAGGTTTATTTTAATTGGGGAATCCCAATTTACTGTAATTACTTTTACCTGTACACGAAATATAAACTGAAGTTATCGCTTTAATTAATAATAACTTGAATTAGGGGTAATTTGAATAAAATTATAGTTTTTGCAGTACACATTACTTTCTCAGTGTGTTTACTGAAAAGAAAATTGTTTCTTTTTTATTACAGATTTAGCAGTCATTGCACCACATTGCAACTTTTCAAAAGCCTTAAAACTAAACCGTCAATTTTGTTAATTTCTGTATACCATAGTATAACATTTTAATGCAGTAATTTATAAATAAATTAAAACAATAGCATATAATTACTTTAAAATTCAAATAGATTTATATGTTTTTGTAGAAAAAGTTAAATAAAATTCTTTAATTTTGTTTCCGTGCCTTCAAGATATTGAAGTGAGTGACATAGGTTTCACAAAAAGATAAAAAAATTCAACTGCATGGGAACTAATTTTAATAACGTAAAAAAGGCGACTAATTAAATCAAAATAAAACAATTGAGACATATTATACTCTAGAACCTTGTTTAAGTCTTAACATTTTAGCAAAACATTAAAACTGAGTATTACAAAGCAGTAATAGGCCTACATCTTCTAGCAGTTTAGATATGGATATTTGTAAAGTACAACAATATACACTCGCTAAGCTTATTTAAAATATATATATTATTACGAAAATCTTTGAACCTGTGATCAGGAAGTAGGAGAGGTGTAGATGAATTTGATAAATGGTGCATAATAAGATTTGCAATGTCCATGATCATTTTGTAGATTGGGCATGTAATTCGCATGGGCAGAAGAGGCTAAAACAACAAAAGTGGTACTTCAGGTTATCTTAGAAGGATAGGAAGACCAAGAAGAAGATGCTTTAGGAAATGACTGAGTACTAGGTGAGAACGAGTTGAAAGCTGACGTCAGGCATCATCAGACGAAAGTAATTAGACTAACGATGTTTAGGCCAAGGCTCATCATGTAGTTATTCTGAGATAAACTCTGCCAACTATGTCACTATATTATTTACTTCCAGAAACAATCACTATCACAACCATTACAGTCGACGATGAGCCTACATCGATTGAATCCGAATTCCCTTGTAATATAAAGCTGTTACTTTTAATAGCATTGCAACATATGTTAATTGAACACATATCCGTGAATAATATAAGGGCCCTTGTAGACTAACTACGTAGGCGTAAGGCCCTTATACTTCTGTTTCGAGGTTCAGTGTTTCCAAAATACAATCTAAGAAACATAACATAAACAATAAACCTCTGAACATAAGCGACGTTGAAAGATCTATGGCGATTGGTACTTCATATAAACGAAATCCGTTGGGGTAGATTATAAACTATTTGAGTGTAATAAACAATGAGTAGTTATTCGAGTTTTTCTTAAATTAATATTATTAGAATTAAAATGAGATTTGTAAGCATATTTTTTACTGGAGAGCATATATTATAAATTCTATAAAACTGAAACGTTCAACCTACAGATTCGGGTCGGGATTACGGTTATGGTGGCACCATTACCAATACCATCACTCGTTTCCTTGAAATATATTACGTCGGTATAGAAATAAGCATCTTCCCTTTGAAAAACTGTTGGATTAAATTAACCTTATGCAGAATAGAACGATAAATTTATTGCTTTCATTAACTAATAATAGCCCCAGGTAATTTGAATAAAATGGCCGTACGTGCAAATAATTACTTTGCTGTTTTTTTAATTAAGGTAAAATCGATTTTGTTTCACAGCTTATGTTTAATTTAAGCTTACGGTTTAGTATCAGTCGATATACAGTAGTAACAATGCAATTATCGATTCTTAAAGTACTTAGTATTTGGGATGTTACATTCCAATAGAGATAAACTGTTTTGGAACATTTTATGTTTCCATTGAATAAGTTCTGCATGCTAAATTTAAAAGTCTCAGCAGTTTAGTATAATATATTTTGTTGTTATAATAATTCAAGTATAACTTATAATATAAATAAATAAAAAAATAATAAAATAAAACTAAAAAATAGGAAAGTTTTTCTTCTTCTTATATTAACTTAAAACTTGTTATTGTTTATGTTCGCCATACTGACTGTTGTTTATTAAGTAAACTTGTTGAACTTACCGTCCAATAGTTCAATCCGGTAAATAGCAGGAACGGCCGTCGTTGGACGTTTAAAATTTCACTATTGGACGGTTAAGTTCAACAAGTTTAATTAATTTACATTTAAACTTGCCTTCAATGTTGAACTGTAAAAGTTTTAGTTCGAAACAAATATTTTAATAGTTTAAAAATTATAGGGGATATGGTGGGCTGCAAGAAGTAGCACCCTAAAATATATAAGGTCATATTTTTGATCTCACTACTTTTGAGCACTGAAACAATTTTATAAGATTTTTTTGTGAGATTTTATAATTATTGCAGTATTGACAACCTCGCAAAATAATAAAGAACAATTAATTGTATCTATTCCATAGATGGTATTTACATTATGTTTATGTAGTGTCTAAAGTTTATGTAGTTTCAACTGATAATCCTTTAACAACTTTCATTAGATTTTTGTTTTAAAATACTTACATAAACTTGGATTTATAACATCGGCTATTCTGCAGCTTACCTGTAACAAAATACAAATACAATAATTGAAAACAAATCTTTCCGATTACAGGACTTTGTAAAACTAATTTTAGAAATAACGGTATAAATTCTAGAAAACACTTTTGATTGTTATAATAAACAATAATGTTTAGCAATCACTGTGTTTAGTGAGAAATAAACATCATTAGTGGAAGAAGATGAAATAATTTAAAAGGTAAAAGGATGCAGGATAAAAGCTAATTACTACAAATATTTTAGCCCATTTAAAAAAAAAATTGTATTGCAAGAATAGTGTTGCCCAGTAGAACATATTAAGGAGTGTTTAGTTTGTTGCCTATGAGCTGAGAACCGAAATAAGCAAAGTTATGTTGTAGTTCAGTTATCCAAAAAAGGCTGAGGCTGAATTATCCAAGGAAGTAAAACAAATAATTTGGAAAGGAAATATTTTTGGAGAATATACGAGGAAATTGGAGATGTAAAACGAAGATTTGAAAATATTGTGCAAAGCTGCAATGACTGAGGCATGTGGAACGGATGGGACAAGGTAGATAAATAATACTAGCGATCTGGAACAGACAGCAATTAAATAGAAATGTAGGAAAACTATGGAATCTATGTTTAAAACAATTTTAGGCTGACAAGAAGATGTTTGTCAGGTTTTGGACAATTATAGAGGCCGAAAAGAATGGAGGCGAATCAACTCAGAGTTTAAGAACCTTAGCACCACTGGGTAAGGGTAGTTGAATGATGGTTTTGAGTCTGTCTCTATATCTAACTTAATACAGTTTGTCTTGCGAGATGATTAATTAGCTAATCATATAAAAATATAGAAATATAATTCTTTTACAGAGAGTTGTTGCACGTATTCAGTAGGCTCTGCGGAGGAAGTTGGCATGTAGTTTTTTCAAAACTCCTTCATTTAAGTGGCTTATCCTCCTTGTCAACGGTATCCTTATGGTTGATGTTATCAAAAAAAGTAAAAGCAGGTAAAGTTTAAAAATGTGTGAGTGTATTTTGCCCAGAGTGGACGTTATTCAAGAAGTACTTTAGACTAAATATACAAATTTCAATTTATAAAATGGCAAGTATAGAATGTATTCATGACTGACTTGCTTTGTCATATTATATGAAAAGATGCAACATAATAAAGACGTTAGAAGTAAGAGAGTATTTGATGGCACACAATGCTTTAAATAACAAAAACGTTGATTTAGTTAGTGTGACGGAATACTTATATTTCAATTAATTTTTATTCATCTAAGTCTCACTCTTGTAAACAAATATAATTATTTTGAAAAAATATATTCTATGGTGAATTTTATAAATATATTAATTGCATATTGAACATTTTACGAGCAACTTTAGTAACATCCGAAACATTCAATTAAACCTAATTTAACTTGAGTACAACAACCTGTATTTACCAGAAGTGAGCCATGTTCACCAACTAACAAACTGGACGTATCATATATCTTAACCTGCCGCAAGTTTTCAGTTTGCCTAATTAAGTAATCTATCTCAATGGTGTAATCTGGACAGATGTTTTGGAGAAAGATTCAGTATAATTAATAGGGTCATACAAAATCCAACCTTGTTTAAAGTTGGAAATGACAAGTCAATTAACAGTTTAATTATACTAAATACGATACCGTATTTTCGCCGAAGTACGCGAAAATAGTGGTCGTGACGCCTGATACCTTATTCAATTCAACAGCCAAGTGTGTAGTAACCATTAAAATATTACTTCGGCGGAAATTTATTCGCTGGAGAAGTTAATGGCTAACACTGGGGGAGACTCATATTAACAACAGTACAGTCCATCCCGTTTTATGGAGTGGAAATCTGGGCGAAGGCAGTTCAATCCGAATCTACCGATCTCGACTGTCCGCTTTCAAAGAATTGAAATGCTGAGAATTAAAAGCGCTTATCATACGCTGTTGTAGCCGGCAGACTAGTGGTTGCTGGGGTCATACCAATAGATCTTTTGGCACACGAGCGGAAGACAATTTACGACCTCGGTGGAGAAATGGGAAGAAAAGACGCTAGTGTAAGGGCTAGGGAGGATACGATGACCAGATTGCAGGACCGCTACATCGAAACCAGAGGCCTATGGACGGCAACGCATATAAAGAATCTGCAGTACTGCATAAAACGAAGACATTGTGAGGTGAACGTCTTTATTGCACAGCTCTTGAAGGGCCATGGATATTTATGGATATTTATTTACCTAGGAAAGAAAGGGAAGGTGACATCCATGAATAGCCGAGTGTGCAAAGCACACGTTCTTCGAATGTAAGTGCTTCGCAGATCAGCGACTTAGAATTAGGATCATGGTATGAACCATTAATGTTCAGGCCAACAATGGTCTTATGTTGTTATTTGAAATCGTGTTTATTATTAAATCAGCTGTTAGTTTATTTATTAGCTGTTTATTACTATTTAGTGAATATGGCCATATTCCTCACCCATACAACCCTACTTTCAACTTCTAAATTTACGTTTTCTCTGTTATTGATAACTCCATTTTTCTAAACGATATATCGTTAGATTTGGCTTAAAATTTCCAACAAATTTGCATTCTTGACATTGCTTTGTAAAACTTATAGTTTTCGAGATATTTACATTCGAAATTTTTAACAGCCACCATTTTGAAACGGTTAATTGCAAGAAAACAATTTTTAATCGTAAATGTGTAGTAATGAGATCAACATTCAAAAAAAATTTCAGCATTGTATCTTCAACCGTTTCTGAGATATTGCCACTTTTATGAAAATCACATACGGACGGACAGCCAGAAAACAGGGCGAGATAGGCCACATGTTTATATAACAATTTTTGTTTATTTTGGCCTGCTGGATAACCTGGAAAAGTTTCGGGCAGCCGAAGCTGGACACCCTGTATATATACTCTGCTATACAAGCTGTCCCATAAGAATAGTGCTAAACTTCGGGGAATCGTTATATGGATCAAAATAAGAAAAAAGTTCATATAAACACAGACCAGAAAACGCTTCGTTTTCTAGATATCCGCCATTTTGTTTTTTGTACAAAATAATTTTATCTAGAGAACGGTTTGACTGATTGAGTTCAAACGCATGACGTTTAACGTAAAAATGATACATCTCAAGAAAAATAAGCGATTAAATCCAATAATGAGTTTCAAAATGGCGGCAGTTTGAAAAATTCAAACCTAAATTACTCAAAAACCGTACATTTTAACAAAAAATGTCGAGGTACCTTTTTTGTAGCCCTTTTGATTCCTATCGGGTGGTGTAACTTTCAAAACAATCGGATGAAGGATAATAGTTAAGTTATGTGTAATAATTGGTTTATCCAACCCAGCATCCTATACCAACACAGTAAAAACGCAGCAATATTGTATGTACATTTGCTGTCATTATCTTTAACCAAGATCCAAGATGGCGGATAATTTTGTGAAATCTTAATAAAATAGTATTTTTACATAGAGTAGGTTCCTCAATCACATCTACATTCAAATTTTCTTTATGTACGAAATATTAAACTGGTCCCAGACTTTTTCTACACCCTGTATATAGTAGAGCGTGACGTTAAAATCCTATTCACCGCCCGCAAAAATTTTTGTTGGACACGGTGCGCCTATAGAAGTTTTCATATAGGCCTACTCTGTTGTGTGGAAATAATTTTAAATATAATATATTACGCTCAAAATACATTAGTTCGAAATCTTGTTTAAACATTTTAAACTCTCTAACAGATTTTAAGTAGAAAGAAGTCAGCTTTTAATAAGCGCGTGGTTAATTATTTCTACAACCATTTAATATCACAATGGAATAGTTTAAATGTGTATAATGAATTTAATTTATCGCTTATAATTTAAATAAACCGTAAATTATTTTGTAAATCTTAGCAAATAGAAAATATTCATGTAATTTAACATAACATATACTTTACCAAAGACGTAGTCTATGTAAATTGTGCCTTCAGTTAATGCAGGTCCAAGTTATGGGCCCAGTTTATGCTCAGTACATTAAAGCCCGGAAAAGTACATTATACTTTTACAATTTCCAGTACATTTCTTCCATCATGCAATCACTAAGTGGAAAATAAAAACCATACCTAGCCATAAGTGAATTATAGTATCAATATCTAAACTTGCTGAGCTGAATTTAATTGCATTATTGCATCAGTAGCTTTCTAACTTTAGGGTACATTAAATTGAACTTTTCCTTTTAATTAAACACAATTTGGGCAGTGAAACATGTCAAATATTTGGTTATTTGGCCTGCAGCGAAATCAGTTAAAATAAAATTTCTCCCAAAAGTTGCATAATAATCTTTTAAATAATAATATATATAAATTGAATTATACATTACTTCAGCTCGCATTAAAATGCCAAAGTATTGAAATCTTGCGAAAATTCAAAAATTTTACACCCACTTTTTATGACTTTTCTCGACATTTTCGAGGTCTCTGAACACGATAAAGCAATACAAAATTTTGTGTCTGTGTGTGTGGACAAGATATTTGCACTCACAGACGTCGTAGAAAAATCTTCGTAATAATTTTATTGCTGAGAGTTGACAAACTTTTGAACTTTCTAACGTGACGTGCGTGACAAAACCGTCACATTTTTGAGTATTTAAAAAAAACACGAGCCGAAGTCTCGAAAAAGTGTTCCATCTTTTCTTCTTGTTTACTATTGATACCCAAATTTTCTTTCGTGTTATATTATCTTGTGTACAATTAGATCAAGTTGGCATTTAATTTAGTATAACATTATAAACTGTTTTTTATTATAAACCATGTTGTATAAATTCATAACTAATTCATAAAACAGACATCTTGTAAATCGTTTTTTTAAACATTGTATTAATTTATTTATTATAACACCTGTGTGGCTGTCATAATTAAGACAAATTGGTTTAAACTTCTTACGAAATGGACTTGCTTTGACTAAATATGTGAACTTTCATACATTTTTTAAAGAGCCACAGCACAAACTAATACACTAAAACTTCTGCAGGAGTTTATTATTTATATGTAGACGTCTTATAAACAAGTTACGAGACTAAATTAATGTTAAAAATGTTAATACCTGATACCTTCTAAACCATTCATCTGAACAACTGTAAACAAAACCTAAAAATAAAAGTAATACTTTATATGAACAGTGAACAGTTTTAAAAATTTGGAAAACGGTTGACCCTAAAGGCCATCCATGTAACTTCCCGCTAAGTTTAATTACAACAAACACTATTTTTGGAAATTTTGAACTGTCATAACTTTTGAATGAATCAACCGATTTTTATGTGATTTGCGGCAATCGATGCAGTTTTTTAAGTCCATTGAAAGAATCAACAACAACAAATTTTCAGATGAAAAGTTTCGGAGAAATTGAGGAAAAACACTTTTTTTATTTTCTTTCGTTCACGATATCTCGCGAATGAATCAACCTATTTTTATGCGATTTGCGGCAATCGATGCAGTTTTTCGAGTCCATTGAAAGAATCGACAACAAAAATTTTTCTGATGAAAAATGTTGGAGAAATTTAGAAAAAACACTTTTTTTAATTTTCTTTCGTTCACGATATCTCACGAACGAATTAACCGATTTTGAACAGACTGGTAGCGATCGACGTCGCTTTTCAAGGTTAAAAGCTGATTAGATTTTGGAATTGATCGGTAAAGCCGTTTAAAAGTTATTCCAAAAAATTTTATTTCTTAGTTTTTTCGAAATTTCCCTGAACCTACCGGTCGGAATTAGTTGAAATTTTCAGGAAATCTAAGTTTGATGGAACTCTTTAGAACGCCGTTTGGTAGGATCCAATCGGTTAAGCCGTTCAAAAGTTATAAGCGGGTCACATACTTACATACACACACACACACACACACACACACACACATACACTCACGCACACACGCACACGCACACACACACACACACACACACACAAACAGACAGGGTGACACCCTCTCGGGAGTGGTCAGGGAAGATTCCTAGGACCTCAAAACGTCGAGATCTGATGAATACTCGATTTTCGAAAAACAGGGTGAAACCAATAACTTCCAGATTTTAAAAAATTTCAATTTTCTTAGCGGGAAGTTAAAAAACTGTTTCTTCGCAAAGTGCTGAAACAAAATATGAATGCAATATTTTTGTGTAGTACATATATTTATCCTAATTCTTACTCAGTTGAAAATAAGCTACAAATTCAGATAGTTAATTTATAAAGGTCCGTTAAAGTATATCACACACCACAACTGATCTATATTGGCAGGATTTAAATTGTGCTACTCAAAAAACCTACAGCATCGTTGATTGTGCGTGAGTGAAGGGCATTGCATGTTTTGCACAGAGGGCATCCTCAGAGCGGTGATGAAGAAAGTGCTTGGTCGCCATTCAAATGATACACGAATGACCGGGAGGCAGGAATAAGGAGCAAGTGAATACATTTTCAAAACTGATTGTTGACTGGATTGGCGGACCTCTAAAAGTTGAAGTATTTCAGTTGCAAATTACTAAGGGCAAATCACACTGTTCCTCACCAGAATAGTTATACTCATTAGGAATGGCCGACACTTGTCTTTTTGGGTGAAAGTAGGAACATCAAGTTCTCTCTTCAAAATAATTTATTAAAAACCATTTTTAACTAGCTGATCATAGCTTAGCAAAGGTAAATACAGTTGAACATTTATTTATAACTTAACTAAGGTTGTATATAAGCCTAACTGTATCGTGTTGTTATGTATACATAAGAACACTAGCTGGCCCGATCCGGCTTTGCACGGATAGACTAATCAAAGTTAAATGTATATCAATAAAAATATATCAATAAATATAATATGTACTATGTATTTCTTATGGAGATTTTTAGTAACTTTGACCACCTAACCCCCTCACCCCCTCTAAAATTTCGAATGTTTTTAAAATCTTTCTTAGCGAGCACCCATTGCTCTATAGGAAGCTACATACCAAATTTCATTCCAATCCGTTCGGTGGTTTTTGAGATTTCGTGATGAGTGAGTCAGTGAGTGGTATTTGGATTTTATATATATAGATTGTCACAAACATAAAAATGTATATAGCTTACACGCGTATTTCATTTCGTTCTGTACGTACATCAAACATTTAACTGTATTAGATACATTCTTTTATTTTTAAAAACAAATTTTCATTCGGTTCAGTAGTTCCAAAGATTGCCCCCCACATACAAACAAATTGTATCTCTTTATAATATTATCGTAGAATATATTTAATTGTAAAACGATTTAAGCCTTACTTAAAATAGAAAATTTAATCAAACTTTACAGATTGTTTATCAAAAAACATATATTCATTTACAAACTCATATTTATTTTTAAATTTGTGCTATTATTATAAATACTCAAACATGACCACATCTATAGGTCACAGAATCCAAATAACGACTTAATTTCCTTGCACACCCAGATCAACGATCCGTATACGTTAACCGAGAAATAAAACTTAAGTGATTTGCAATTCAAGAATGCCATCAATACCAGGTGTGTTAAAAGTCCCCCCGCCCCTATTATTTTTTGTATTAATGGAAATAGACAAATTTGCTTTGGGGATTGTTAACATGACCAAAAATAGAGTTTTTGGTGTATTGTAAATTTCAAATCCTTCCCCATAGTGGGGGTATTTTGGGAGTAAGTCGAACATTTTAAATGAGAACCCCTATCTGTGCTCCTTGTAAAATCTCTTATATTTCCATATTTTACTTACTGTAACACCGTAGTCGGTTACATGTCCGTGGTGTTGGCTAACAGATTGCAGCGGGCACAGAATTACTGTATACGTTTTATTTTTTATTTAAATCGCGATGCTCATGTTTCTCTTTATTATAAAAGTCTTAACATCTTAAAACTTAATGAACTACGGACATATCATATACTCTGATGATGTTACATTCCATTCTACAAACTAGAGTGCCGACTTACCTGGCAGAAAGGTTTGTCTATATCTCTAACATAAGTGCAAAGAGAACTAGAAGTGATACTACTCTTGCTATACCTTTGCACCGGACTATGAAATATAATAAATCATTTACTGTGTCCGGTTGCCGTATGTGGAATTCGCTACCGGATGCAAATAAGTCTGCTGACGGCCGTGTCCAGTTTTCAAAGCTATTGATGTCATATTTATTGTTCAGAGTGGATGATGCATCCCAGTTATGAGGCGTATATTAGAAGTTTTTATTGTTCAGTTGTATGAATGTTTAATTATGATTGTAATGCGTATTAACCTGTTTGTATTAATTGCTGTTAATGTTTTTATAAATTGCATAATCTACATTTATTATTATTTGTTGTCTCTTAAAGTACTATTTATTTTTAAGAATTTAATTTTGTATATGTTTGTAATTTTGTATTGGGGTTAGGTGGAAGAGAGGACTAAATAGTCCTAACCTCGCCCCCAAAAAATAAAGTCAATATCTATCTATCTATCTATCTATTTAGTGACACCTCATTTTAAAGGTCTTGATAAAAGAAGAAGATTGGCGCAAACCGGAGGTCTGTATGTTGACTCTATCTAACATAATGGCCAATAAAAGTTATAGCTTTCCCCATTTAAATAACATCAAAAAATGTTAAAGATGATACATTTGTTATTTTTTTGTCCAGTAGTTGACTCAATATGAGTGTTTGAGTGACCTACTGGATGAAACCCTTGTAAAAAAATAACAGATCTGCCTATTTCCATTATTAAAAAAAATAATAATAATAGGGGCGGGACTTTTAAGACACCTGGTATATTTAGGGAATCTGAATGCAGTAAATAATAATAATTTTCTACATTTTTTTAGTATTCTTAATACATATTTCCGACAATCCAAAATGATTTTCCAATTAAGTTGGTACTCCAGTTGTCGAATATTAAAGACCTAAATTCAATAAGTTTAAACAAAAATAATTGATTATTATTTCTTAATTTTCCGCTTATACACTTTCTCATCAAGGATTAATTTAATTAAATTAAAAGTGAAAAAAAAACATGGACCA
This sequence comes from Philaenus spumarius, assembly GCA_018207615.1. Taxonomy (NCBI): domain Eukaryota; kingdom Metazoa; phylum Arthropoda; class Insecta; order Hemiptera; family Aphrophoridae; genus Philaenus; species Philaenus spumarius. Next base: position 2,402 of record JAGFPH010009646.1, on the reverse strand, counting down.
AGACCGGGATTTAATTAAATTAACCATTGCTGAGGAAGTGTGTAAGCAGAAAATTAAAATATAACTAGGGGAGACCCCTGCGTGCTCCGCACGCAACCCCCACCCCCCAACGTCCTGTTGGAACCCGGTGTGCGCCGTTGGAACCCGTTGTATACTGTATAGGTTATACTCAATTAGGTTTTCAGCTGTTTAGAACCAATAACTTCCTAGTTTTAGTTGTAGCATACTGATGCGATTTTAAAACTCTGAATATAACCAAAACGAAAGTGTAAGTAAAATATTTATAAGAAAAATAAAAAGCCTATAGTTCAATTACACAGCAACAAATCAGACCTAAAACACACCAACAATAACATAACCTAAATCAAATCATCTGTTGACATTTGAGTAAGTTTAAAGTAAACAACTTATTTATTTGAAACTCAATTAGTTTATCAGCTGTTTAAAATCAAATTACAGTATTTCCTATTTAGCCTAGTTGTAGCATAGGCTACTGATGCATTTTTAAAACTCGGAATAAAACTAAAAAAAAGTGTAAATCAAATATTCAGCTTCACAGTGACTTAGAACTAGAAATTATCTTTTAAATAAAAAAAAGAATCATCAAAATCGGTTAAGTATTAACTTCAGGAAGTGAGTGAACTAAAATCAGGAATTTTTTAAAAATATATAGATAATAAATAATAACAGTACTGTAAACTGCAAAAAGAATAATTAAGATTGTTTTCAATGATACACGAGGTGTTCAGTCTATAGGTTCAATAAAAGCAGAGAAATCGTAGAAGTGAGATGACATCGACCAATATCTGGAGTGGTCAGGGCGGCCCAGTCGTTAGAGCATTACCACGGAATGGAAAAGTCCCAGGTTCATAAATGGTCTTTATCCATGTTTTTTTTCACTCGTAATTTAATTCAATTACAAATAATTGGTTATAACATAATTCTTGTTATTTAAATGATAAAATAAAGACTACATAATTATTTTGAGAGCATTGATATTGCTTTATAAGAGACAAAATTATAAAAAGGAAATACACTATTAAAGTGAATATCATGGAGATTTTATTTGACATAATTATTGTTAAAAACAATAAGTTAAGCAGCCTAGCGTGCAACAACTTTCTTAATTAAAAAATTTATACTACACCAAACATGTTTTTCAAAACAAACACACTAATCGTATAAAAATAAAATTACAGCCACTGAGCCATGCAGAACAAAATAAAGAAGGGCAGGACCCGACGAGCTAAGTATGTTTAATACATCCCCAAGGTAACGTTTTTGCTAAATAGTGTCATGGAAAATAAATAAGACTTTCATGAAATTTCTGAAAATTGTCTTTCAGTAGCAGAAGGTCTCTAAGACGAAAGAAAACGTGTCCAAATAAATTATAAATTACAGTCAAAACTTAGTCGCTTAGTATTCGAACGTTTTGTTCTTATCGATTATTTTAAAAGTTAATGTTTGGGAAATGGTACTTAGAGAGTGCGTTGACCACAATTAATTAAATCTAAACGTGTAGCAGATAAATTAATATTTTCAGTTCACACACAAGAAAATGTACCAAAATATGTTTTTACAACTACAAAATTAGGCAATACTTGTGAACGGAACAAAATAGACAAATACAGTATCGTAACACGAAATGATGCCCCAAGTTTGAATTTTTTAACAAATTTTAATACAGGAATAATACTCGTATAGTGTAACTATATGATATACATTTTATATGGTAAGCTCACTGCAGTAATTCATGATAAAAAAATGTTATTGTTGGGAAATTAGACGAGGTGAATCGACTATTGTAATAATTTACTTTGCCTAGGGTACAAAAACCAGAAAGTAAAAAAACTTTATTTTATTCTTATCTTACTAAGCTGTTGATCTGAATGTTATACACTAAGTCCCGTACTTACGTAGAAGTAACATAATTAAGTTTGATTATAAAAATTAGGCCGAAAGTAGATGATATTTTATGAGCCTCTTTGTGCAAAAGATTTTATAAAATTTATTAAAATTAAGTTTAGTGTTATTATTATTAACAAGAGCAATTGCTCAAAAAGAGCAAATATTTTCTAAATTTGAAAAATGATGCAAGCATCTCAGATATAAATTGCATAATATACAGGGTGACAATTACGAAACGTTTTAATATTTCGTATATAAATAAAATTTTAAGGTAGATATGATTGAGGTACCTACTATATGTAACAATTTTATTAAGATTTCAAAAAATGTATCCGCCATCTTAGTTAGATCCGCCATTTTGAATGTAACTTTGTTTTTTTACTTTCTCCACCCTATACGTAGTATATGGAGAAAGTGTTGTTTTCGTAAAAATGTTCGAATTTGAATTTTCAGTTGAATTATCTGTTTTGGTGCTCCCAGAACCCCAAAAAATT